>JAQQBR010000005.1:335965-346122 GCA_030347285.1 Microctonus hyperodae
AAATAGTGGTGTGGGTCAATGGGACCTTTCATACATAACCCACACAGCTGTGTAGGATGCGCGAAGTGTGACACACATGCACTAACACAAGCTTGTCGCCTGCGCCAACTCTCACACATTCACACACACACACACTCAAATTACTTAGCACACAGCCTTGTCGTCTGTGCGAGATATTCATTTACACACAGTTTGGCCAACGGCGCATCTTCGAGGCTCTCTCTCTATCATTCTTTTTGAGAGCAACCATTATTCGTTTTACCGGCATTGAATATAGTGGAACGTGCTTTATCTTCTTCGTTATAATTGCTTTTCATATTAATGTACATCAAAACGTGATCTAATCTCTGCTATATTAATCTCAAGTGCAACGCACTGAACTTCACAGTTCAACGAATCGCGACTAAATCAAATGCAATCGATACATTAATAAAATTATCGATTGGGCACAGTGTATCACACGTGCTTTTGGTCAGCCGCCATTTGCCAAAGTATCAACGCAATTAATATAATTACGTTGAGAAATCTCATTATAACAATACATATAATTATATACATTGATTCAACGAATCATCAATAAGTTTGAAAGTGTGACAATTCTAATATTTCATTTAAATAAAGACAACATAATTTTACATTAGTGCACTCATTTAATTCAACCTCGTGCCCAACATCTTCCGGCAATACATATCAAGCTCGAACACTATTTCCTCAACAATTGTACTCAATGATTGTTCAATTCTTAACCATTTGACTTGGCTAATATTGTCTTCTGCTGCTGCATGGTGATTCTTCATCCGGATAATTATTTGTTATTATTCCGGATCTGCATCTATTGGTTTTTTCATCGGACTGCATCGACGATTGTATTGGACTTACTGTTGATGGAATATTAATTAGAGTCTGATGGTTAATATTGATGATGATGATCCAGTATCCTTTGATGATTTCTCTGCTCGTTGATGGTGAGGCTCCTTAGTATATTTCTATTCATTCACTCTTCTCATTCACGCTTATTAATATTACATAACCTTTTTTCCACAGCGCACGACAAAAAATAAGAATACATAATGAAATTCTATCAAAATAATATTCAATTAATACTACGTACAAATGATACGGATAAATACGGACAAATTAAAGATTCAAAGAATATGTACTGTTAATACGTGAAAGTACGTTTTTTAAGTGATGTATGATGGGTGGTGAGCCACCACATCACAACATATATTAATTTTCTACAAATATTCAAATTTATTATGGGTTTTCATTGATAAATACATACTTTTCAATAGATTTTCTATATTTATCCATTATTTTCATTATTTTCATGATCGATACATCAGTAATTATTGTAGTTGATTGTAAACCGAGACAATATGCTTATGGTATGGGAAATAAGATACATATGTGTTCGAATGAAAATTAGAAAGATATCTAGAGAGTGATTTTTAGTGGTTTTTTAAAAAAATCGAATTTTATAAACCATTTAATATTGAGCTCTATAGAGCAATGAAATTAGATATACATATATTTCATGCACTGGCTATCAGAACGAGAGAGAAAGAAAATGTGCGTGCGCACAGCTCTCTCTTGCTCCTACAGCGTCATTACAACTATAGGCTTGCACTATGTCGTAGATATACGAAACGTCAATGACTGTGAGAGAAAAGGAAAACGAAATTGTGCGTGCACACTGCTCTCTCTTGCGCTTACAGTAATATACAAAACGCAACTCTCTCTGTTTCTATCTTCACTAACATATATCTCCCTCTCAACTTCCGTTCGGACGGTCCGAGCATTTTCCGTTACATATTCAGACCTAGCATTTTTTTTCTTACCTCCCAAGCCAAGCGTGCGTGAAGAAGTTTTACTTCAAAAATACTGAGCAGATAAATATCCCCAATTTCCATTATGTGAGACGACAGAAAAATATTAATTCTCGACGTGGCGGAGTAGCTGTATTACAATGCAATGACAATTCATTAAGAGTTCAATCGCAATGCACGCATACAAAAATTATATGAGTATTAGTCAAGCAAGTACTTCCGAATCTGCTGTAAGAGATTTTTGTGTAGCTATATTTATCAACTTCATGACATCAGAAAACTTTTGCGTCATTTTATATTAAAGTCAATCAAAAAATGGATGATATCATGGACTTTATAGGTTTTCATCTAGCTCCATTTGCTACGTTTTCCTCACAAATTATCCGTTCTCGAGAAATATTTTCGCGAATGCCTATTATATTTTCTGGTCATTTATAAATTCCAAAAAAGAGGGATCTGCTCCATTAACTGAATATTTGAGTGAAGTATTTAATCTTGAAATGAAAAATGACCGATATATACCAACCACGAAATATGGTACTACCATCGATGCGGTTTTTACTCAATACATCGAAAAAATAGAATGTAAATCATTGTTTCCTTATTTTAGTTACCATAAAATATTAGTTACTTTTTCATATTGTGAGACCCAAGGTGAAGATGCAGTGATCGATAGAATAATTAAAATTCAAAATCAATTGATGATATAAAAAATTACACGTGAAGTCCCTACACGCAAATCGAGTGAAATCTCACACAAAGAAATTTAAATGCAGAGGTTATTTAATTGATTATTTATTTTTAGTTTATTTTTTACAATAATACATTTTCATGCAAACTTTATCATAAATTTGTCATCTTTTTTTACAATAATTTAATAAATCGAATTACTATTTTCGGGTGGCGGGTCAGTCATATCTATAATATTAACAATTGAGTTATGATAACTAAAAGATATATAATGTTTAATATCTATTTTAGGTATGTTTCTTGCAAAAACGGCATCAATAATATCCCCCCTTTAGTTGTTGGATCATTTTTACCGTTCATCATTTTCAATGAAAATTGTTCGTTAAGGAATTTTAGTAGTGGTTATGCTTCTAGCAACGAACAGTCAACATTGAAATCTCCTGCGAGAATGACCGGCTGTTCGCAATAATTTACAGGATCTCCAATAAGATCTGCCAGAGCTTGTGAACCTGCAGTTGATAATTGTAATAATTATTTATCGATAAATAACTTAATATCCGTCATTGCATTTTATTTTGAATATCGTGTGCCGTGTTTTTAATCTGTTGACTCAGCAGAGTAACAGAGATGTACTTTTTGAGTATGTTGTGGAAGATGTTGCTTCCTATGGTTGAAATGCCTGCGACCGTGATACTTTGAATTTGTCCATATGTGGACATCTGCGTCATTGGATCGATCAATCGTCTGTTTTTTATATCCAGTAGTAGACCATAGTAATCCAGGAAATCTGAGCCTATTAATGCGGTAGGTATGTCTGCAATGATGAAAGTCCATTTAAGTTCTCTTTTTAAACCAAGGTTTAGATTTAGCAGTTTTTGCCCATATGTGTGAATGATGGTATTGTTTGCACCATGCAATGTAATGTCTGATGGTTTTAGTGGTTGTTTTATGGATGATTTGGGAATAATGGAAATGACGGATCCAGGATCAATGAGGAATTTTTTGTGGTTATTTCTGTCGAAAAGGTGTAACCTAGTGTCTTTTATAGGCGAATTTGGAGGAATCTCGTTGACTGCCTGAATCAACGAGACGCTTAGAAGTTTCCCTGTTTTTTTTTATATGTACAAGGGAGCAGGTAACGTTGAGCTTCAGCTCCAAACTTCTTATGGTAGAAGCAAATTTTTCTATTGTTGCGTTGGATTTGCTGCGACTTTTCACGGATCTCGTTGTTGATCTGCCTCTGGAGTTGTTGTGGTTGTTTTGCCGTAGTGTGGTGTCCATCCTTACCAAACGCGCACCAAGATCGTCAAGACGTAATTTGTACGCTTGCTCTAGCTGCTGAGCGTACTCTGGTTGACGGTTTGTTAGTGTGGTTGCTCGTAGACGGATTGTTAACGGCCATGACGGTGTTACTTGCAACGATGTCCATTACTTTATCTGCCATCTCCGCCAGTTTGTCCAAGTTGTCACCAGCGAAAACTAGAAGTGGCTTGATATGTTCCGGCATTCGGTCCATAAATAGTTGTCGAAGGAAATCTTCAGCTATGCTTTCTTTGGCCAAGTCCCTCATCTCTCTCAACAGTTGTGTCGGTTTCTTGTCCCCAAGACGCAGGTTGGTGAGCAGATTTCTCATTTGGTTTTCACGTGAGTCAGACATTCGTGACATCAATAGTTGTTTTTACGCAAGATATTTGTTTTCCGTCGGTTGATTTCGGAAGAAGTCCTTGATCTGTTTCATTGTGTCTTTATCCAGTGCACGTAATGTTTCAACGAACTTCACATTGTCACTTGATGTGTTCGTTGCGAAGAATTCGGCTTCCGCGATGATGAACCAAATGTCCGGCTCTTCCTTCAAAAAAGGTGGTAATGCTGCTCTTCTGATGAAGGCTGTAGCGACATCAGGTTGCAAATTGGCAGATGCACTTCCTGGTTGATTTGTGTTTATTGCTGAGGGTGCAAGCATGGTCGAATGATGCAGTGATGGCTCGTCGTCGTCAATGGAGATGTATGGCGCGTCTTGCATATTAACTAATTGTAATTTTAGTGTTCAAAGTTTTCAGTTTATTTAATTAGTCACTTGCACTTGTTTTGCACTATTCAAGACCACGTGGTGATTATTAAATTAATGTGCAGAGTCGCGTGAATGAATTTATTTAGTATGAAAAAAAGTATATTATTTTAAAGAATTTAATTTTCGACAAATGAACTTGTTTGAATAAACACTAATGATTCGTTGAGAGTTTTGAGAACGCGAGACTAGTATTTGCGCGAGATTTAAGATTTTGCACTGAAACTTACACGTGGTAGCTCGATTCGTAATCCGAATTAATCACGTCACGGGTCACCAATTTAGCAATTTAATCATATTATCTAGTAATAAAGGAGTTACTAGGGATATGTTTCTACTAATATTTATTTAACTAGAAATAATTTATTTGAGATTAATTCGAACGAGTATAAGATTGCACGTGTGTGTTAAGTAAAGATATCGCTACAGATGTACGTCTTTACTGTGTGAGAGCTGGCAGCCAAGAGAGGATGAGGCTAGATGTTCCGTAGACTAGTGCCTGTATGGGACGACTTGAACGCCGCTCGTGGCCTCTTGGTGCACTACTTGCGCCTTTTGCTAGTGGCGCCGCTCGTGATCTCTTTATGAGTGCCGGAGTGATTTCTTACTCCGCCAAAATACATTTCCAGTGCGCATGCGCTGACGTGTTCGAGTTCCTCTTATGTAGCAAATGAACCTTTATACAGTCTAAAAAATTAAACCTGGTTTCGCCCAATGATTATAACCATTATTGGTTTACCAAAAATCTGATTACTCTTAGCGGAGAATAAAATTAATACATATCATACACGTTTGATTTTAACGGTTGTAGATTGTTTTTTCATCGTAAAAACTCTTGAATGCGTTAAAAATTATTTTATATGAATGGCATACTTGAAAAATATATGTATAGTATATTGTATGCTAAAGTAGTATATGTAGAAACATATATATGAACATATTGAAATATATTTACTTTATGTATACATATATTTGTCAAAAAATGGTATTGTTTCAAGAGACACGGTAGTATCTCACACCAAGTTTATTATTTTCTTGTGAATATAATGCCATCTTTTCACAACATATTTATTGTCCATACACGTCTTTATGAGGGAAATATAGATAACTTAGCCATCTATGGGCCGAATTTCTGTATTAAATTTAAAAATGTGAATATATTCACTGCCCTGACTCATAGGACAAGCAAGCGATGAAAACACGATAGTTCATTTCTCACGCAAAGCGAAAAGTATATGATCAGGGTAGGCAGTACAAGATGAGTAACAACAATTTGTGATGCAATGGATTAGGTTTCACCGGTATTTATTTTATTTGCGGCGTAATACAGTTAAGAAAGTAAGTGAGTAATACCGGGCAGTTATGGAAAAGTAAAGTAAGTGTTTCTTGGCAGAGCACTATATGTGTGGTGTTGCTTGTACCGTGGTCAGTGGCAGAGAGAGCGTTACTCAAAACGCACTTTCAACACTTATTTCAGTGGGCGGCGTGACTGTTCCTCGGAAAGACCGGAACGCCGCACAATGGCTGAAGTAAGTATATAAAGGTAGGACGACTAGAGACGCTACATATAAGCAGCTCTCTTTTGGATGGTTTTGATTTTCGCGCTTTGTCGTCATCTCACAACGCCCCATTTCCATATATCATCTCAGTTGTTATGAAACGATGTTGTCCCGCTTACTATCGTATTCTCCAACCCATAAAACAGAAATTTTATTATCGCATATAATTTCTAACTGTACGGTAAAATGTTTTCAGTGTCATATATCTTAATCGTCATATACTTAACTACTTCTGCGTTGAATTTCAGGGATATGATGTGATTCCTTCTTTGATTTTACTGACTAAATTTCCAATAAATATCCATTCTGTAGTGTATAAGTCATAGAATTATGCAAAATTTGTAATTTTTAATGATCTATATTTCAGTCACGGTAGAGTGAAACGATATCTAATTTTGCATGTGCATTTTTTTATAATTTTTCTCGTTATCCGCCAAAATTCATCAAATTCTTGAAATTTTGTATTTGTGTCAGTACTACCTAAATACGAATGGAAAATATAGCCCCTCATAGTAGAAGGGCGATATTTGGAAGTTCACGGCACTGAAATGCGAATGAGCTGACTTCTTGATTACGTTTATGGAAGCTGGATGAAGTGCTGTTGTCACTGCTTACCATAAACAAAATTTATCATTATTTTTGATGTTCACAATAACATTCTTCAATGTAATATCATTAGATAAGTCCGCCAATGTTGATAATTCACCATTTTTAAGAAGTGTTCACCAATATTTTTATTGAACCACCTACACATATTAGTTGTCGGAAAAATGGCTGTATTTCTCGTATGGAAATATTTAATTTCTCCACCATTCTGCATTCTCACAAAACGGCATGTTAATGTAACATTCAATTTTGTTTCCATCATGTTGCAATATTCGTTTCATAATATCGAAGAACATTTGATTAGTGTCCAAAAAAATGTAAATAAGTCTATGTACTCTAGATTTCTGATGATTTCAGTTTTTATTCGGTTATTGAATACTGTTGTGGCGTTATTCCATTGAATACGATTATCATCAATTGCAATATCATCACCAACTATATTGGGCTGACGGCACTCTCGTCGGTGGTTCCGTTGATGCTGTTGCTCTTTGAATTTTGCACTTACTTGAGATGCGCAATGGTTGTGTAATTTTTTATTTGCAATTAAATGAGATATCTTCAAAAACCCATTCACACACTGCATGCTTCCATTATTAATCCGCTCCCACGTGGTAATCATAAGATCGTTTGATGTATCAGCTATGATCAATCGAGTAACGTGTTTCATATCGACTTTTCATCGAATTTATGAGATTCTTGGATATCTTATCATCATACATTTTGCTCGAATGCTTTTCGACATGATCTATCATACTTTTGCTAAATCCGCAAGTGTAATGATATTTTAATTTTTTGACACCCTCACAACTTTTACAAAAACGATATGCAAAAAGTGGAGGCTAGTGGTTGAGTCGGCCAACCATCATCAAAGAACTTAAACCCGTTTTTGTCGCGGAAATAAACAAAAGCGTGGTAATCCGAAACCAACGTTGATAACAAATATCTCATATATCGTGCTCGTTGTAGAAATGCTGGGGTCCCGAGTCAAAATTCAATGGATACATAGGATATCCAACGTGTATTTGACTATGCTTTTGCATGTTTAACTCTTCCTGATCGTGATTTTACCATTTCGTCGCACTTCCAGCATATCAAGTTATAAATGTATAAAAGCGATTCAACATCTCCAGAGTACTTTGTCGTATCTTTCGAAGATTTTAACATTCATTTAGCGTCTCCAACCCATATGTTAAGAAAGTATTCAGAAATATCTTTCATTCAATGTTAAGTTTGGTCTATGAAAAAATTGCGATGCATTTTATTGTTGGCACTTCTATATCCTATCCCCATAGATTTCACAAAAATAAGACGTGATTGATCGGCCAATGCCGTAAAATCATCGGTAACTTTCGTCCATTGCATAATTTTGTTAGGGTTATCGTTGAACCCTGGAGGCTTACTGAAGGAAAAATGATGTAGATTATAAATTATAATATGTTTTTCATTTTTAGAATCATAATATCATTGTGAAAATGAAGAAAACCATGAAATTGACTGTAATTTCAATTTTGACCTTGAATAACTTTTGAACCAGTAGAGTAGCGCAAAAATCATAAGATACCTTTTTTTATAGAGCGTTCAATTCCTTACATGAATATGTTTCAGTCATGCCAAGAAGTTGTTTTGTTGAAGAGTTACAATAGTTGAAAGACATAAAACATTTTTTCTCATGTTATTTCCATTTAAAACTTCGGCGTCTGTGGGAGCCGGGTTAATATTAATATTTAAATCTATAATTTGACTTGATTTTTTTTTCTGTATTTGGAAGCGATTCAGGATTATCGTCAAAGAGATTTCGAAAAAAGTCAAAATAAGGAGCACCCTAATATACATATATGCATCAGCTAACGCACTATAGAAAACTCATTGGCAGGGATGTACTAACAGCGGAATGCCAGCACATAGATATGCACTGACAATCTACAGCGTTGTTTACCTATAATACATCATAATATAGTATAGATATACATCGCTGTACATCAGTACTCACAGCAGTTTTCTGCAATCTCCAAGCCACCTGAACGTAGTAAATACAGCTACAGACAACTGGAGGGGAGTTATGAGAGAGAGGGAGATGTGACGTAGGATCCGGTGCGCCTGCGCACTGTTGATATTTCAATTAACGCGCCGAAAGTGTATTACCCCCACCCGATTCCGTCACAGAAAAGGTTGCCGATCGAAATTTCAGTACCCTGTCATAAGAAGTCTAACTTCAAAAAAATTTTCACCCATCGCATACAATACAATCTTGGGTGTGAGTTGTATTAAGTACATTCTCTGGCCGATGTATTTATCGAATAATTGGTTCATACTTACTTCATAATTTTATTCCATTTCACCTTCATTAATTTCATTTCATTCAAGTTTCTTTTCATTATAAAAGAATGATCCAAGTAGATAAATATTCTTATTATGAAGACATGAATAACTGCACAACATATGTTTTATGTTGTTGTTAAATGATACCACTTAGATCACTGGCGAGCTATATTAAATGTGAAAGAGCTACCCGTTTTTTTTTGCGAAACTTTTTCTGAATTATTCGAATTTCAATGATTATTTCCACATCATTTTTTGAATAAATTGGAATTCGTTGATTAGTTTTATTTGATTCAAAATAAACTTTTATGATTTCTAAGTTCATGAATTTCGCAACACTCTGTACAAAATGTATATAAAATGAAATAATGAATGCGAATTCACATAATTGAAAATCTTGTAATTCGTTCTTTCAGAAATGGCCAAAACTAGCTCGGAGCTACAGCGCCAAGATGTTACACATAACAATGAAAGTTTTCTTCAGACTCACGCAATTTTTAATTTACGGTAGGACATACCAACTACTAGAAACATAATTTCATTATCAAACAGTAAAAAATATAATGTAGTTTTGCCCATTTGATAATCTGGTCATCTTTCGTTGCTCATATCAAAAATGCAATCGCCAATACAGATTTTTGAGAAGAAATACATTGCGATAGAAGCCTTGTTGAACTTCATATTTTATTGATATGAATGATACACATATTGCCGATATCTATTTATGAATATGAGTGGTGAACTGAATTTATGGTTTGTTGTCTCAGATATCAGTTGTTAATCGAAGGGGTATTTATTATATTGATTCAATTATTCTGACGTACTTGGTCTAAGTCTGCAGTGACTAGATGTTATGTTTTTGATATTTGTTCATACAAATTTTTTATGAAGCAAAATTATGTCGATGTTTCTTGAATATTTCGACGAATGGAAAAGCTTGATAATGTTCTATCAAATATTGGGTATGGAAAATCAAAGTCTGCAACTTGTTTATATATCAAAAGAAATAAGAATAACTCATTAACGATAGCTGCTCTCTACGTAATGTTTTTTTTTTAAGTAAAACTTCTTTAGGGACGCTTCAGA
>JAQQBR010000005.1:347307-357965 GCA_030347285.1 Microctonus hyperodae
TATTCATCTTTAGATTCCTTTTATGACAATAATCCAACATGAATTACATAAATGGTTAGAATGTCTCTTTATAGATATTTTCTATTAGATTTTTAATACATCCCCTCAAGATACATATTTGTTTTCTTATCTAATGCACACGTAATCTAAAATCATTTAAGCATTTTTCACGGCTATTTTTAATAACAAGACATCTCGCATCTTCGAACATGCCTGAGGTTGAACTACTCATTATTGTTAACATCGCGAATAAAATGATAATTGATATCTATATGCCCCGTCCTCCCATGAAATATCGGATCAATCGCAGAAAACTGTGCTGCACGATCATCCACATTTTTTATAGCATTAGCCTGTTGATTCAAATTTAATTCATTCAATAAACTACAGTTCATTGTTTCTGTAACTTTCATATTACTTCCGCACCACTGAATAAGAATACATAGCCTGTGTATGATCGTGTACTCTCATTGCATTCTTAATTTTGACATATTTCCAAACCTATAACAATTTTAGCTACGCGAATATCTTGAATTTAGTAACATCTATTGACTTCTCGTTCAATGAATGTAATTCGCGCTTCACTACGGAAGATCATTATTCATAGTAATAATTCAATTTTTCACAGATGATGACTTGGATGAAAGTCGACCTCGTGATGGTCGAAGGGGACCAAAACGCCCTAGAACAATCCTTACTTCAGCACAAAGACGACAATTCAAGGCCTCATTCGAATTATCTCCTAAGCCATGCAGGAAAGTACGAGAAGCTCTTGCTAAAGATACTGGCCTTAGTGTGCGTGTGGTGCAAGTTTGGTTTCAAAATCAACGAGCAAAAATGAAAAAACTACAAAGAAAAGCGAAGACTGATCCTGGCTCAGAAAAAGAATCAAAGGATGAACGAAGACCTGAGAGCCCGCACAGTGATCACAGTAAGTTTTTAGATAATATAATATAATTGAGTGATTGTACTCATGCTCTTATAATTAATATTGTTTGATGAGAATAATTTCAGTCGATTACGGCCAACAGACATATTAGTGAATCAATTTTATTAAAGAACAAACTTATTACTATAATTTGTGCATCAACATTGTTACGCTCAATGCCTCATCGGGATGCTATGTTTATAATCAATCACCACCCTGTTAGCTCTAAATCAATCAAGAGAATTGTATTCAACTGCATAAACTTGAAGACTATATATCGAATTATTCTACGTTGAAGAAATTTTTTCGTTCGGTAGATTTGCAATTGCATCAATTTTTCGCCACTTGCGAATCAGCATATCACTCCAATATTAATCGATAAGCAAACTTAATACGTCACTTCCATCAATTTTATAGTTTGTTATGACGCTTTTTTCAATCTTCTGTTTACATTTTTGTAAACAAATGGTTGATGAACATGAATTTCAAGGTGTTCGAAACTTTTCATTATTTCTTTAAAGTTTATAGAAATACTAAAGGCATATCGGTCTACGTGTTTATTTTCATTTGCACAACACGACTTTTGACCATCTTGTTGAAATCTTAGAGATTTTAATGTCCGAGTCGTTCGTGCTAATCCTAGAGTTCAGATCTTCCATTCACTTCGGGCATGGTGGATTTACTTGCGTCCTATTTGCATTCATGTAAGTAATACAGGTCACCAACCTATTCTATCATCTATTTTGCTTACCCTTTCTTGACTGAGACACCATTGGTGCGTGTTCATTTCAGTCACAAAAAATATGTATTCAAGGGCACCTGCAGTTTGCTAAAATGGTGCGTTTGCACTACTAGCCTTATTGGTTTAACTATCGCGGTCCTTGGCATAACGAGCAGACGCCTTGTGAACTTCATGATAACAGTGACTGTATTTAAATGGAGATTACTTTCGAATTACTTGACTCTCCTTTTCTCGCAAGCATTGCACCTGAATCATGATGTTCTATTTTCTGTTTTCCTACGCCGGCCTCATCAATGATTTCAATCTTTAGAATTTCAGGCTTAGGTAATTCATCTGGCGCTGCCATTGCACCACAATAATTTTGAAAGCTCTTAAATAGGCTGTTTAGTAATAATATTGCTGGTTGGTTATCATGTTCTTGTATTTCCATTGTATTTCATTTAGAAACTACATCCATGAATTGGTTGAAGTGGTCTCGTACTTCTTTGCACTTATTCATTCTACGTGATGTAAGTTATCGTCATAGTATTGCTTTTCATGCCGGATCTGATCAGGCATAAATAGACTCCAGTTTTAGCCAAACTTCTCTTGATATAGACAATTTTCCGACTTATTTGACCTCTATAAGATTTATTGCAAATATCAAGTCGGTGTTTGTCTTTCTATAATTCCTAACCCGATTTACTAATGTATCATGCAAGGTTAAATCATCCTTGCTAGTGCCTCCAGGTTCACGTGATCCGGGTATTTCACCACTGACATAATTCCATAAGTCATTTCTTATAAGTAGTGATTCAACTTATATACATGACATGTCGTAATTGTTTTTAATTAACATTGTTAATCTTGTTAAGTTCACTGTAATAATTGCAGCCCTGTTTAGGCATATGAATATAAATCGTGCACATATATGTAATTGGCCACTACTGGCTTTAACCTTATTCTATGCCTATGGCTGTACGTGGTCAATTAAAAATTTTTATTATATGTAGGTTTATTTACCTGGGCCTGTTAGAGCAAATATTGATGCATAAGAATTCCCAGTGTCAAACCACAATATGAGATCAACAGAGATTGGAATTATTAATTTTATGAGTGTAATTTTATTTCAATAACATAATAGAATTCACACATCTCATTCTCATAGTAACCAATATTTTCGAATAATTGCCCATCCGATATATGTATATAAACTCATATACATGTGTGACCTTTGTAGGGAATGGTTAGAACCGTATTGACGTATTGTCAATTTGTTTAACAAAAATTAATACATGTTTATGAAGACAGAATTTCTAGACTATAATAAACAAATGATACTTTACAAAAAAACATTAATAGAAAAAGATATCTGAAATATTTGAATAATCAGTTGCTTGCATTTTTCGCACTATAAATGAAAAGAAATTAGGTTGAGAATAACTGTCAGCATACCAACCAAAGAATATCAATCTTGAACTAAATATATGTAGCGAGTGATCGAACGTGATAGAATTTGAAGGCTATTTACTTTAATAACAAAACTAAGATTTACTTTAACGTAGTCTATTCAACCCAAAATATATTAATTAAAATTTACATAAGTGTCATCGGCAATAGAGACGTATTATCTGTTTCACATTGTCTTGCTAACTGCGCAGATAATTCAACGACAATGCTTGGTCGACAATTGAAAAATTCGTCAATCGCTTATTGCAATGCCGAATGCGAACGAAGTAAGGGGAGTTCATTTAAAATAAAGTGCACTGCATATATAAGGACTTTCGTCAAATTTTCCAGTGATTCCACCCACTGTTCCAATAAAATGATTAATATTAGTTTTATACGCAACAACATCAAATTTGGCCTACTCTTAACATTACGACCTGCAATAAGTTGCGCTGAACACTTAGTAAATCTTTATATCAAAAAGAAGAGAAATAAAATTTTATCAATATAAATGGTAAAGTATTTGAAAAGAAAAGAAAACTGAAAATAGCGATGGTAACAATATACGCATCCTAGCGCTCTGACAAACTTATTCATTTGCCACCGCGTTGCTTGTATTTAGTTGGCAAAATCACCTTCACCTCCGCTTCGTCATCAAGCTCAGGGCGTTTCTTTATTATTTCATCAAGACTTTCTTTCATCTGCGGCTACACCAATGTACGGAGAGCCAATTAAAGTTTTTCTTCGTTTAACATTTTAACTGTCGGAATATTTCGACCAGCTATGGCGGGAGCGACTGACAGTGCATTTTCCGTTATGAGGAATTTTCCTAAGCGATTTGGTGTATCATTTGGATCATTAAATTTAGCCTTTACTTTGCATTTCAATACCTCAATACCCTCATTGATGAGGTATCTATGGTCAGCTGGAACTGCCCAAGTTGGCCAGGGGGCATAATTCATACGCAACCAGTCAACACTACCCTCGTAGTGTTCATTGCAGTCCGGGCATTCTGGACAATGAAGGCTTAAGTCGCGCCCACAACCTGCGCATGCCCCAAGCGCTGCTTCATGCTCAATGCCGTGCGGATAAATACAATCTTTGGTATCATAACCATCGGCGAAACATATTTGGCAAAATCCAGGGTGATACAGCAATCGACAATCCCTAGCGTGATGCGTACCTGAACGACAATTGACACAGCTTAGTACTCCGGGCTTCCCAGCATGCGTCACATATGTTTGAGTACCCACATCACGTGTCTCGCCATTTTTACACGAGATACAAAGTTCAGCTCTCTTTGTCAGCATTTCTTTCAGAGTTTGTTCCGGTAGTAATCGACATTCTACCAAGTACAATTGCTTTGCTGTTTCATCTGGAATCTCTTTCTCCAATCCAAGCTCTCTCATAAACTCTCTGAATGAGGGTAACTTAAAAGGGGCTGGTCCCACAGTCACGGACGGTGCCGATTCCGCCTCAGGATCGTCAGTTGTTAATAATGGACCATTGGTTCTCTCCAATTTTTGTTGTTCTTTTTTCCCTTTTGGGATTCTATTGCGTTTTACGTTTTCCGCATATGTCTGAACAGCTGTAACTCGAGTCGTTGTAGTTCCCAACTTAATTCTGGGTGGAGGACGATTTCTTATCTCATTGATGAGATCAATTGCCTCAATACTTGATGATTTTTTTGACGTTTGCTCACTGACCGTGTCTTTCATTGAAGACTTCAGTGGTGGCCTCAATTTCCTCGTCTCAACTTGACGAACTTTGGTTTCATCCCAACTCATGACTTTGGATATGGAATCTGCTTTATCCAACTTGGTAACAGATATTGGATTTTCGTCAACATGCAATGAAGTGCTTGGTTTTACTTCACTTATTGGCGTAGTTCTCACTTCATCTTCCTCATCTGGGGAGATGAAACTTAACTCCCCCTTTTTATTCCATTTTGCCTTGGTTTTATCGGCAACGGTTTTCGATGAAGTGATCTCTTTTTGCATTTTACCCTTTGGCTTAGAAACTTTTTCAGACTCCAACGCTCTTAGTTGTTCCATTAATAATTTTCTCCTTATACGGATACTGTCAGTGTCACTAGCATTTTCAAAAAGATCTTCATCTAATATGGACGATGAGCTTGACGACGAAACGGTGGAAACTGCTGTTTTGCAAACAGCATCGTCCTCATTGCCGTCTTCGAGAACCATATCCAGGAATTCTTCAATGACGTCATTTTCCGCTGGTGAGGTCATTTTTACATAGTCTGAAAAATTCAATGTAAGTTACTACGTAATCTACGACGTGGTATCTTTAAATCGGCCGCATAAAATTTTCCAATTTTTTGACCGTTCTTATTAGATAATTGGACTACCATAGGACTTAAAATCTTACTGACTATTGCTGGGCCTAGATAACGATGCGCCAACTTTGCAGAATAGCCATCTCGCTTACTACTTAATTTTTTATTTGGGTAGTAGACTTCAGAGCCTACTACCAATTTGACAGTAATTTGTTATTTCGAATTAATCTTATCGAGATGTTTATCTGAATATTTTTTTAACTCATTCTCTACTATATGTCGTAATTCGTCGATTTTAGTAATACGATCAGACCAATATTTGACTGGGTCTGAATCAATAGCTTGTTGTACGTCTTTTGATATGCTCGGAACATTTTTGATCTTCGCTTCTTTACCATGATTTAAATAGAAAGGCGAAATTTGACTTCCAGCATGAGGAACTGTATTGTAAGCCAACTGTATCTTTGACACATTTTCATCCCATTCATTATGCTTATCTTTAATAAAAGCAGAGGCTCCGCGCTTATCAGGTAGGACGTTTGCACGTCGTTCATCGCCACTATTTTTATGTCATATTTGTCAGGTTTATTGGGAATATAAACCTTGGCATCAAATCCTCCTCTGAAGCTCAGCAGCTGTTCGTCGATCGTGCAGTAGGTAGATGGAGAGTAGTTAACAGTGCAATTAGCGATGAATATGTCCCAAATTTCTTTTATGAAAGCCAATTTGTGCACAGCACGTCGTTCGGTACTTGTAGACTTCTCGTCGAAACGAAGACACGCCAGCAAATAATGGAAACGATGTCTTTCCATGACGGCTCGGTAAAAATTGCTCCCATATCGTGGTGCCCACAGATCCTCGGTGCACGTATGGTTTTGATTTTCCATCCCGCATAAATATAACATTCCCAGGAGCGCTTTTATCTCATTGACGTTCGTCTCATGAGAAAAATGTTGATCGTCACCTCTCCGAAGGATTTCTTCGTTTGTGTGTTGAACGATGGTTTCCAACAATGGGGGAGGGAAAAGGAGATTCCAAGCTTCCAACGGTGTCGTGACGTTTTTGGCGGCACCATTTCCCTTGGGTAAATGAACTTTGACAGACCATCGCCCTCTGGTTTCTGGAGCATTTACAAACCACTGGAAGCCGTTTGCTCCCTTTATTATTGACTGACGTCGCCCTGCTTGAGGTTCGTCCAAATCAGCGTCCTCCACTTCCATTTGTGGAGTACCATCGGGGTTCGTGGCATTGTCCACGTCTTGCATGTCGTCGACCTCGTTGAACGGTTCCTCACCATCAGCCTCCTCTTCCGAACATTCCTCATAATTTATCTCCCGAGTTCGTTCCCGCATTATGCGTCGTAACTCTTCCGCCGTTCTTTCCGCCATTCTACAAAAAAGAACGAATTTTTGAGAAATAAATAGTTTTTCGGAAAATAAAAAGATTGGTGAAAATTATTGTTATTTTTGTATTTCGTTTAAAGTAAAAAATAATAAAAAAAAACAAACATTTTTTCTTTCTGCTATTCCAGAAAAAAAACAGATTTTTTGAGCAAATTTTTTTTTTTTTTTTTAGGCGGGCAGGCCCCGCCTATTTTTCATTTTCGGGAAAATACCGAGGGAAATTTCGCTCTGGTCACAAACGACCCAGTTGGACCGCGCAGGATTAAAATCATGAATTAAATCATCATTATGTCATCATGACGTAAAAGTTTATGATGCCTATATGACCCATATCTGACGTCAAATTAAGGTCATGTGTTCACTGGGTAATCACCCAAGAAATTTGGACGAGATTAATTTGCTCTTCGTTGACTGGGCTGAGAAAATGTATTAAACTCTGATTGACGGTTTTGATTAATTAATTCATCTTGATCTTCGATCGACAAATCTCCTCGCAATGGTCTACTTCCAATGAACGAATTTCTATTTTCTGTGGGAGAATAATAATTTGAATTATACATACAAGGAACAGTCGTTAAATGTGACCTTGCAGGCTCTGTTAAATATAACTATTTGTGTTCTGCAGTTGGTGGTGAGTCTGTCACTACTCAGCGACGCTGTGAGTGATAGGTTAGAAAGAAATGCTTCGCATTCATTGCATTATATAACCCTCGATAATATCAAGTCTCGATGTATTGGGAGCCTTAGCATAGGAAAAATGCCCTGATGCATGAAATAATGGAATCATTAAGTCAATACTATGTAAATGTAAGTTCCAATCTCCCATACAGTCGGCTGCAATGAAGTCCTTCAGTAATGTAACCATTCGAAAATAAGTAATCAATAATTTCGAGGTCTTATTCTTATTTTCAAGCTCAACTAATTTATTTTCAAAAATCGTAGCAAGCGTTTGAAATTCTTCGTCTTCAATTATTTCACTATAATTAAACATTTCAAAAATCATACATTTTTCTTCATCATTCAATAACTTTACAAAATCCTCATCGTTCTCCGTTAGATTTTCAAAAATCAATTGTGATAAAGCTTGTTGTAATAAAGTATGAGCACGTACTGCTCTAGCATATGCTCATCCAGATGTTATATGATCAATTGTATTTTCAGCTTATATCATAGAAAGAACTTCTTTTATCCCACTTCCAGCCATGATATAACCTATGGAACCCATATAACACATGAGAGTATGGGAAGAGCCCAACTTCACAACTACTAACACTTCACCAGATAATCACACAGCAGAAGCTATATCCCGTGCTTTCATATAAAGAGGTTGATCGAAAGTGAGAATGCATGTTCTCATGTTCAACTCGTTAGCTTTATCTACGGGAGTTTTCATAGTTGTGTATATTGTGTTATAATCACTTGGAGCTGCATTAATGAATGGTAAAAATACTATTGATGACATATCAAAATTATTCGCATTGGTTAACAAGTTCATAAATTCATTCCATCCTGGAAATTTATTATCATTTTTGAATTTTAAATACATTCATAGAATATTTAATCGTCCATTTGTAGTAAATTTCTTAATATTTGGTTCAGCGTCAGATAACTTGATTATTATGTTCGCAAAACCTGTACTCGCCGAAGCTGAATATATTTGAAGAGGGATATTCCCTTTTTTAACAAACTCAGACTCGGGTGGAAGAGTCTTCAAGCGTTTGATAAGTCGTCGAGATTGTATACCATCAGCTGGACTAATCATTTCAATGCTTCCCATATAATGAAATGTGCCTTCACAATCAATAGTGTTAATATTGGAGTCGGCATTATCATGCACAAATTAACCCAAAGTTCCAGGTTTTATGTCTGGTGGAGTGGCAAAAGTAGCAGAAGCCTCGGATAAAGTTGCCTCTTTGTAAGAAGCATAAAAGCCTAAAGAATGACATACATATATTTATAACTTTTTTGGAGCCGAATTTTCTATGAAACATTACAGCCAAACTAATATGCTTCGGTGATAGAAAAGATCTTGGTCGCACAGCTGATATTATGGCATGCGCAATAGATTTACATTTTTTCTCATAATTAGAAATTGTTTCTACTTTATTCTTTTTATCTTTCAATACTATTTCTGACAATAAAAATTTTAAAGATTTTGTATTGTTTCATCAATATTGTCGAGCATTCTGTCATTGGTGTATAATTTTCATTATCATACACTTGAGCTCTTATGTCCCTCCGAATTAATTCGCTTGCTGCTTTCAATATATGAAATTCCTCTTCTTCCTTATTATTATGCTTTTGATTGTACCAATTTTCTGTTAATACATTATGGTTGATTTTTTTGAAACATATAATAGTATTGGATCCGAATTTAGTTGAAATAACAATGTCATCATGAAAGCGATATAATAGTCGTTTTCTAATTGTTTTTTCATCTGGTATATGCTCTATAGTTAAGATATTTTTTAACTCTTGCATGGAAAATTGGCAGTCGTCATTTTCTTCTATGTATTTGTATATTCGTTCCATTGCTTCATCTACTATCAAAATTCCCGGATTAATTTTCTTCTCAACATTACTCACGTGAATAGAACTTTTTATCGAATTATAACAATCTGCATGATATATTGCTCCAAATGTTTGTAAATCTGTTACACCAGAAATTCTTTTATAAATTTTTCTATAATAATCATTTTTCTGCAACGCTATAAAATTGACGATGGAATCATTCAAAGTTGGAGTATTTATGTATGAAATTTGTTTTCGCCTATCATTATTCAATTTTGCTTTATCAGCTTCTTGCCCGCAAAAAAAAAACAGTTTTGTTCCCAATCGAAGTCAAAGTCATTATAGTCCAGTCATTATAGTTTTATCTGCGGAAAAACCCATATTGAGTTGAATTTTCGTATACACCTTTACTACGGCGTTCTAATGAAGATGTGAAAATCGACATTGATATCGTGCCGGCTTAAAAAGTTATAGAGGTCAAAAGGTCACGAAAATCAGTTTTCCGCGAATATCTCGTGACCTATCGCTCGGAGGTCAATAGAGTTCATTATGAAAATTATGCGTCGTACACTTATCTACAAAAAATACAAAGATAAATTAGACATTTTAAAGAAGTTAGATAGTGGAGAAAATATCCGCAAATTGGCAAAAGAATATGGAGTTGGGCGTGCTACTATACACGACCTTAAGGAAAACAAACAAAAGATATTGGACCATGTGAACACGATGGAATCTGGACCAGGAAAGCGTAAAACATTAAGAGTTGGTGATTGTCCAAAGATGGAAAACGCTCTCTATATGTGGTTCATGCAACAGCGTTTTAAACATATTCCTGTATCTGGAGAAATCCTAAAATTTAAAGCAATCGAATTATATAAAAAACTGACCGAAAAAGATGATTTTCGTGCCAGTGATGGGTGGCTGGATAAATTTAAAAAGCGATTTGGTATCCGTCTGTTAACCATATCATGTGAAAAATTGTAAAGGGACGAATCTGCAGTACAGATATTTATTCAGCATTTTAAAGACAAAGTAGAGGAACTGGGTCTTCTTCCTGATCTAATCTTTGAAGGAGAACTCAAAGTTTCTCACGGTCCAGATAATTTAATCATTGGTTGATTTTATTTAAACTAATTCCTCTCCTGCCTAATGCTCATTTTATTTGATTCTATTGGTTTTAAGTTGAAATTACGTTCATTTCTCATATATTTATCATGGTTATAAATTTATAATATCTATTCGTTTGTGTCATTTATATTTCGTCGTGTGATTTTCTAGTGTTATATTATTTCTTATTTATTTCTCGAGTACCTTTAGTTTTATAGCTTTTCTTGGTATTTTGTACCAAGT
>JAQQBR010000005.1:484165-497826 GCA_030347285.1 Microctonus hyperodae
CACTGCTAATTTTTAGACGTCTAGCACAGTAAAATTTCTTGTGCCGGAAGAGTATTATTTCTCAGCTAGTCGCCACCAACAATTATGACGGTTGCTTCTGTTAATTTTTATATATTCCGTTTATATATTTTATTGTTTCTCTGACAGTTTTGACTCGATTATTCGACAACACGGTAATTTTTGTTTGATTCTTTCTACAGAAATTCTACGATTTTTCTCTCCGTGTACTAATATGGTTGGTGTGAACGCTTACACCCCATTACATATTACTGAAAAATACCCACGCTTTTTGTTTTGAAAAATTATGTCAAAAATCATTTTATTCAATAGCAAAGATTTTCATCACAATATTTGTGATTCAGAACTTTTTTGTTGGCAATATTACGCCGAAAACGTATGCACATAACTAGAAGATGACTGGGTTTCCTAAAAAATAGTTTCCTAAAAAATATTTATATGATCAACAGTTACGGAGATATTGTGCAAACATAATTTTGCCGTTGTTTTTGATGGCGCGGTTGCTCACATATTATTACACACCCACGCACATAAGGCCGGGTACACACTAGGCGAACGAAGGCGAGCGAACAGAGGCGAAAGAATTCTTTCGGCCAATATGTACGTTTGACAAACATTTTCGTTCGCGTTCGCAAAGGTTCGCTCGGCAGGCAGTACACCAAAAAGAAATCCGGTTCAATTCGTTCGGTCTATTTTCTAATGTGGACGAGTCACTGCGCACTACAAACAAAATAAACAAAAATGTTGATAAAAGAATTCATTCGCATCTGTTCGTGCAATGTGGTCGGCGAAGCAAATTTCACCTCAAACGTCAAACAAATTCTGGTGAATGTATCCGAAAAAATTCTTTCGCCTTTGTTCGCTTAGTATGTACCCAACTCAAGGTTACTGATTGGATACAGTCTGATATTTGGTTATTACGTGGATATGAAATAAATGCTATTTGAAAATAATTTACACTCCAGAAAAAAAATTATTTGAATGCTGGGACATTTGAAATTGGGTCCCAGATTGAGTAGGTAAGAATTCCGACACATAAGTTGCGTCCCAGGTACAACGAAATTGCGTCCGCATTGCAAACATTACTAATTGACAAAGAAATTTGACAAACAAAAATTTCTCAGCAGACATAAATAAAACATTTTGTGAATTCCACTTGGGGTAAACGCGGTATAGAAAAATCCAACAGTTAAGTTTATAGCTCTAAAATTCTAAAAGAAAAAAAGTGCAGAAACAGAAACTTCCAAGTTTCTAACATATCTTTTTGGATTGCCATTTCTAAATCCTGAATAATAAATTTCGTAAATTCAATTGTTATTAAAACATTTAAGAAACTGTAAACATTTCGTTATAATTTTATAATTGTATTGTGCACACTGTTCTGCATACACACATTTTTGTGTTTGTTGCTACTTCAATGAATATGTAACATGATTTTGCAAGTGTTTATTTTATTAATGAAAAATTTATCCAAAATGCTCTATTATTATTACTATCTGTAGAGGCAACGTTGCGCCTTATTTTATGTCTGCATTCATCCATCTGATCACAAGTCATCCTTTTTTGATCGGGATGCAATTCGATTGTGACCTTTTCCGATATATGTAAGAATATCTTTTTCAGGAGGCGATTTCGAATGAGCCGAGTACTTGACACACAAAAGAACATTTAGGGAGGGCTTGGACTCACGAACGTGTATGCAAAACTTGCGAGTCAAATATTATGCCACCGAATTTACAAGAAGTGATACTTAAATATAAAAATCAAGCCTTGCTCGCATTTATATACATGAGATTATTGCTTTATATTTTGCTTTAACATAATTTAAATATTGTTCAAATTTCATTTAAATATTATTAAAGTGTAGATTATTTGATAAGACAATTTTGTGAAAAAAAACAATTTTTCATTTACTTCAGTGGCATTTTATGCTTATACTGCTTATAAGTAAATGAGTAATTTATCCATATTTCTGCCGTTATTCTCAGGTAGTCATAATTTATCTATATTTCTGCCATTAGTCTCAGGTAGTCACCGTCTGAATTCGAAAAAGACGAAAGCAAGAAATAGTAAGTTTGTCGCTCTATCACAGCCGAATAGCCAGGCATACAGTATATACACAGACGCCGTATACGCTTGTGAGTAAATTTCCCACTTTTTTCCATCTTTAAGGCTTACGGCCTGTATCCGCAGTATCACAATGACAGGCTGCATACAAGCATTCAAACTGTATTTGTTTAGACGATTCTGTTCCAATTTCAAATACAAAACTGGACACGAACACGCACACAGACATACTGCATAGATTAATTTCGACTCCGGAAGACCGAGAATGGGTAATATCGTGTTTGAGATGCAGTATCTCATTTTTTTTCACAACTCTATTTTTGATCTCTATTTCTTTTTAATGTAATTTCTTCAATAGCATTTGCTACATAAGTTGCGAGTTACAGTCTTGAAATTTCATTCATTACTATACACCAAACAAAATTCATTCAAAAAATTATAAGGTAATAAAATATACATAAAAAAATTTCGAAATTTTCAATGTGTAAATAAAGACTACATTTGTGGCAGAAACCTATTAATTCAATATTAATTATTGCAGTTGGGAAAATTCCAATGTCATTTTTCAACTCCAGATAAAATATTGAAATTAATCAATAATTAGTTTCACGATTTTTTTAGGCAGTCATTGTCATCAGATAATGGTTAAGAACTCATTGAAAAATGAAAAAACAAACATTCTTCTGGTTGCATGCAATTTTTCGATTGATTTCGTTCTAATTTCCCAATACTTGATTCGCATAGAATAGTTTTGTCCAATATTAACCCACAAAAATTGTTATTCCATATAATATTAAATTGAGACATATATTGAGATAAATTTGAGAAACTCATGTTATTCAAATTGAAAGTGCTGAATTAATCTATTATTAATTAGATGCAATATATTATTGACTCAGATCAATGATCTAGTTATGTAGATATTCATTTCATTACATGAAAATATATTAACCAAAATAATATTGTGTCTCAAATTCTTTATTGAAAACATATCGATTAGTTTAATAATTTCAATAGCACGATATTCTTAAATTTAATTCGATATTTTTATTTCCTCCGTTTATGTATCAACAACACATTGGCCGAAAAAATTCGAAATAAATTAAGAAGTAAAAAAAATGTGAGTAGTTTGTTTTTAACAGCCTAACGTCAAATGTACAGAATATTCAAAAAAAAATTTGATTCTTCACAAAACTAACAGTAAATAATTATTATGATTTAATTGTCATGAGATCAAATATATATTTACCATATATATTTTTTAAAAACATCATACATGTTGGAAAAATATTTTATAATTTATTAACAAATTTTATCAATAATTAAAAAATAAATTCAGTGATGCTAAAGAGCACGCTTATCACAAACAAGAGAATGAAAATCGAAATGATACTGAAAAGTTCGACTCAAGAATAGTTATGCGAAGTTCTACAAAGTATTTCAACGTTAAATAAAAATAATAAATATACTAAAGAATTCATTACAGAACATTACATAATTATAATAAAAATATATTGCCAAATTAAATTGCAAATTATATAGTAATTATCAGATAAAATTTCGAAAAACAAGGAGAGTGTTTTGGAAACAGAATACTTCGGTAATAAATTTTGGAAATTACGTTCACAATTCTGTAATTAATTAAAGAATCGCACCATGGTCAACAACCTTAATAAAGATATTTCTCTGCAAAAGTTTTGGAATTTTCCTTCAACAATTTCATAATTTAGATTTTTTTAAATTGAACAATTTTCTTTTAAAATTATTTCTCATTCAAGAATTTCCGAAACTTCATAAATATTCGTAAATCTCGAAATTTGCACCATTGGTGAAGTTTTAGAAAAGTTTCATTGGAAATATTCTGAGAAAATTCATTAATTTTCAAAAATTTAAATTATGAGAGGAGTGCCTAAAGTTTTACAACGAAATCTTTTTATGTAGAGACAGTATTTTTGTTTATACGCATAATTTTACCGTGTTTATATATAATAAAAACTCCTGGAATGCATTTAAAATAAAAAATGATTGTTGCACTCACTTGTCTGAGACAGCATTTATGAAACTGCACAAGATGAACCAGACGAGAAGATGGAAAATTAAATATAACAATCGCAGGTAAAGAGCCAATAATAAGTTTCTTGAATTCTTCTTCACCTCCCCTTTTTTCTATCTGTAGATAATTCACTTCCTCTCCTACTATCCCTCTCTTTTTCTGAATTCTTCAGAATCTGGACAGTACATACCGATTACCGACCAACCCCTAAAAGGTCCAAGGATCAATATTACAAGTAAATTTGGCCCGTATGATCCTCTGACCAATCGGGTAAAAAATATTAGAATCTCATCTCACATTTTACATTTGAGATAGTAAAAATGAATTTCATAAACGAGCAAAAATTTGAATTAAAATTTTTGGTCTTCAAAATTTTCTACATAAAACTTCTCATAACTTTTAGCTTATATATGAAATAGTAAATTAGGTATTATGAAAAACTATTTTGCAAAAAATTAACAAGAATTAAATAGTATCAAGATTCAGAGTCTCTTAATTCTATTAACAGCATTGAAGAACTAAACTAACTGAAAACTTATACAGAGTACAGACCGTCGTGCAGATTTGAAAATATACATTTATAGTAAGCCTCGAATAGTGTTTGACAATCACTGCAAGAAAAATATATATACTGCAATATATTTTCTTCTATTATATACAACCTCGTCCAGTATAAAGATACTGAAAAATATTTCGGTATAATATATACCTACTCGACAAAGGACCAGCCTCTCCGCATTTCCCAGAAGTTTCTGAACCTACCCGGATTACAAGCGCAGCAGGATCGTATATGCAAAGAGAGCAGAAAACTCTCCTAACCTTTTTTTTTTTTGTTTCATTCACTTAATATATTTACCTACCTCACTGAAACATCGGAAACGAAACTAAATATATAATATTTATTATCATAATCCAATACTGGCATTTGTTAATGATTTATGAAAACGAAAATATCAAAAAACTTAGATCAACATTTCAATGAAAATATAATATTTAAAAAAAAATCTAACATATAAATCCAAATATAAAGCATTTCCAGTAAATTATCAAAATTATTTTTATGAATTGTATCCATCATATTCTCAATCAGAATACATATATATATAATTTAGATGAATAAAATCACTACAGGAAACTTGTAACGTTTGCACTCAACATGAGCGAAGTATTAATTGATAAGCAATAGTTGAACATGATAACGTTCATAGTGAGTGAATTAAACAAATAATACTAACTTTCACTAGAGGCATAGTAAAAAACATATGTGACAAACTCTATGGAAAAACAAAGCAGCATCTCGGTAAATTAACGTAAATATTAATAACATCTACCCGAATGGTTTGCGCAATTTTTCTCATACAATAATTATGAAAATTTTATGTAGAAAATGTACTATATATCAAAAAAATTTTGTCACATAAAGTAATTTTTTGAATTATGCAATCACTTCTAAATTTTTCATATATTTTAACACGCATATTGAGTATAAAAAAATAAAGAGAAAATTTTTAAAGTGAATTCCATCATTAGATTACTATCATATAATCAAAAATTGCACAAAAAAAATTATGATAAAAATATATATTCGAACTTCATAAAAATGGATGCTATTACATTAAGCAAAAAAACCATAATAAAGCGCGTCAGCTGTCTCAAGGACGAAGATCAGCACGCTCTTCCCCCCCTCCCTATATATTACGTCCCAACCCTCTTCAACAACACGCAGCAGAAAGTGAAAGTGACCGAGTTCGCATCGATTTGCCGAGGAAAATGTGAATGTGGAAAAGTAAGAAAAAATAAAAAAAATAAAAGCGTGTATACGCTTCACTATACAGATATTATCATACAGGAAATATTTAATAGATTGAGGAAATACAAAAAAAAATCGCAACAAGCATAAAGATTCAAATAAAAAACATAAATTACTATTCGCTTAAGAGACCAATTGGATCGAAGGCGATAATAATTACATGAAATTCCGCCACCATATTCAAATAAATAACGCACAACTTATCAATCCATGATTACATTAATAATAAGTTATGCTTTCATAGAGTTAAAAAAAGGAAGTGTTTCATCATTTATAATAAGTTTTAGTTATCATACAAATGCACTGCCGAAAATTAATAATAATTACTGTTATCGTATGAGACAGTATCAATTGCATGCCATGAATAAAAACAGTAGAATATTGTACATGAGTGAATTTCACAATGTTTATAAACACATGAACTTACATAGAATGTGAGATATGTCCTTATAATACGATGCAGGATATTATTTACTTCACACATTCACCGATAAATACAATAATAATACCACACAGAATATAACGATTTTGAAAATATCAGCACGAAACAGCACAACACTTTACTGTAATACATTCATTCAAACATAAACCGTTAGAATACATCAGTCCAAGAAAACATTTTTGGGTAAATAAGAGTCACATTATTTTTATATAGGTTGAAAATAATAAGAAATGTTATTGCAATCTGAAAATGTAATATAGATGAAATACCCTACACTTTAGTAACCTTTGGACGGGCTTTAACTTGACTAGACGTGATGATATTGAATTCGGTTCAACACTATTCAAAAGTTTCTAGATTCCTTGACCAACATCCCCCACTGCTCTCTCAGTGCCCGATGATCGTAACTTGTAAGCTAGTCGTAGGCCGTAGCCCGTAAGCCATAGCTTGTAGTATTAACGCCACCAACGCACCAACCCTCTATTCCTACTCCTACCTTTATTTTCTAGTGTAGTGCGCCGCAACCAATCACAACGTTCAATGACTACCTATTTCACAGACACATACAGTATACTGTACACTATAACTGCATACAACGTTCTATTCCACATTGCTTAGAACTTAGAACTGTAAACATAGACAGGCCTCTTCGGAATCTGTTGTCATCGCACTGTCACTTTAATGCGAACCTTCCTCCGTCAATTTTCCTTTCACACATTCTATATTCTCTTCGAGATTTTTTTCTGTTCTTAGTACCATCTTTTATCTTATCATTCGAATCGCTAGATCTTCATTATTCATCCGACATTTCACGTTTACTTCATACGTGTATCATTCACACTTTTGTAGTATGTGCTTTCTATAGAATATGATATACAAATATAATTACTAACGTAGTATTAATAAATAGAATGAGAAATCTATAATGTATCAGTACTTCAAATCCGCATTAGCTCATAATGGGTGAAATATAATAAGAAAAACAATGTCTATTTTATTCGGCTTTTCTAAAACCACATAGATGCATAGTCGTCGTGGTTTAACTGGTGAGACAATCGTACTGGAGGAGCTATTTCCCTTCATGTAGGTTAAGCGGCATGCGGGCGGACAAGCGCTTGCGCTTGGAATCCATGAATGGAGTTGTCTCGCTCAATGCCAGGGCAAACTATTGACACTAAACTTTACTTGCTCGCATGTGGTGCCTTCCTTACTCCACACCCACCGTGACCTTGACGACTATTCATTACAGGCGGGGAAAATATGGGATATATACCCGGGAAAACTAAACTGGAATATTTGTATTTGAATATGAGGGGAAAAATAATGTATTTATTTTTTTTCTCATCACAGATTGAATCATTTTTAGTTGATTACGATTGTAAGATATGTCTTCAAATCCCGATCCCCTTCTCTTTTTTTCTATCAACAGAAAAATATAAATTTACAGTAAAATAAGATTGAATATTGAAACTCCGGCGTTAGAAGATATACATAAAATGGCAGAAAAACATGATATATAAAAATTTTTCATTTTGCATATTAAATCATAAGATGTTACTTTCGTTTTTTTATCAACAAAAATTCGAAAATAGCATGTACCTGAAATTTTTTTCATAATGTTCTTTAAATATTTTGAACAATTATATGCATTAAATTAATCTTTCTTTTATACTTGTAGTTATATAAAATGATAAAAAAAGCTATGATTACTCAATAATTTGCGGAAAAAAAATTGTCGAAGTCTTTTTATTAAGTTACATATCAAAGAGGTGATTAAACAAATAATACGTACAATAAAGTGAAGAAACTAAGTTGAATAAATTAAACAGAAAAATTTGAAAAAAATTATTTCGATTTTTTAATGGGCGTATAAAATTTTTAATATAGTAAGAGAGGAAAATAAAATCCATGAAGAATAATGCGAAAGTAACGTCTTATAACTTTTAACGTATAAAATGAAAATTTAAGATTTTTATCACAAGTTTGTAAAGTTCAAAGTTTCACAATTATACAATAAAAAATTTTTTATTAAAGTCTATTCCTTGGAATTCGTGTGAAAATTTTTCAAAATAAATCCTACCTGAGAATGATGTTCATAGTATGTTAAAATCAGTCAAAAAAAATTGAAAAATTTGTTGACTCTAAATGTAGATAATAATCTAAGACATAAAAATTTGGTGTAAAATTCATAATGAAATATTATTCATTTTACACAAAATGATTTTTCTGCTTCAACATAAATATTTCGTGTTGAAAAATAATGCAAAATTCAAAAAATACAATAAAAAATTTAGTTCAAAATTTTTTGTTTATTGAAAAAATAATCAATCCTCATTAAAGGTATATTTTATAGGAAATATTCACTGATAATGATATGGCAATATTCACAGTTATATATAAAAAAAACTTGCAATAATTTCACATACCCACGATGACATACGTCAAATTAAAATTATTCGAAAATAAATTCTAAAATCAAATGAGCAGTTGAATGCTTGGAAAAATTATAATTAAAACATTAAATTTGATATTCTTCACTCAAAAATTTTACACAGAAAATTTAACACTAACTTGTTGTTCATTAAACTATATTTTTAGTTAAATCGGTAAACGAATAATTCAACATATTTTTCAATTCTTTGGAGTGTTATAAACATATCATTTGAGTTAAATTGAGTTACATGAGCATTATTTGCTTATGTTGATTTAACAACATA
Source organism: Microctonus hyperodae (assembly GCA_030347285.1). Taxonomy (NCBI): domain Eukaryota; kingdom Metazoa; phylum Arthropoda; class Insecta; order Hymenoptera; family Braconidae; genus Microctonus; species Microctonus hyperodae. The sequence continues at coordinate 493,273 of JAQQBR010000005.1, forward strand.
AACAAACAATATGTTCAACAAATAGTATGTTGATTTAACATCATTTTCATATTAAATCTGTGTGTACAAATTTTTTACAATAATTTTGAATGGGCATTTACACAACATGATTTAATTACGTAGGAGTATTAGGGTGAAATTTGATTTCAAGAACCCTTTATTTCGTCGTTCTTTGCAACAAATTCTGAAAAGTAGACTGTAAGAGGGCTTTCAAGGTCAGCTCAAGAGCATATAAATATATGTAGGACAACGTCACCGTCACAACGCCCACCTAGTACGTGGGCGATATGCGTCGGTGGGAGATAAAAAGAAAAGGTTGACGCGCACACATTACGGTGTTGCCAATTTCTACGGACTGAATTACCTTTAATAATTATAATAGAAATTGAATACGAAGCTGTACAATGGCAGGAATTATTGTAAATTATAATTAAGAAGAAATACTTCGTTGTCTATATGTATATGCGCTAAGGGAGAATACGATTATGAAGGTGGTGTGAAAAAATCGATTTATGTTCATATTTTTTAAAAATATATATGTTGGAGGCAGATGGCGAATTCGGCTCGAGGCCGATATAATTGGACATGTCCGCATATGTCTATACTAGAAATGCCAGTAGCCGAAACAGTGCTGCAATTCGGTATCTGAATAACATGATTTGGGCACATCCCGAAATGCCTATATAATTCATCATAAACCGATTCCAAACTATTTTTCAATGAATTTAACAATTATAATGCATATATAGATTCAAGTATTGAATGATAGTTACAATTGTGGTAAATAAATTAAAATACGATTGAGTATTCATCTACTCAAATATAAAGTATACACAGCAAAAAATTTTGTGTAAAAGCTGTCCATTCATTATGTGTATAAACGGATTTGAACGCAAATTTTGTATAAATTTTCTATACAACTTGTGTTAGAATAGAAAAATTATTTTTCGTTAACTAAATAATATTTTAAGTTAGTTGAAACACAAAACTACAGGAAATTCAACAGGACATTGTTGTCTGTTAAACGACACGACACGTATTTTCAGTTGAATCGGCAAATGAGTAGCTCAACATATTTTTTAATTTTTTGTGAGTGTTTAATATAACATCCGAGTTGAAATAGGAAAAATGAATAATATGATATTGACATCTTTTTCAGATAGAATTTTCGAGGAAAAAATTGTGTTACAAACAATGATTGGATATTTGCACGAAATTTTTTGCTGTGTGCAATAAAAACAATTAAAAATTTCAAAGATCAGTTTTCCTTTTATGATTTTGAAATTTCAATTTTCGCAATTTCATACAATTCGACAATCAGAGAAAAACGAGCAAAAATGATTATTTTGGATTAAACAAATAATGTGTTCAATTGTTTATGTGTGACTCGATCGTCAACGACGTATCATAGAATTTGAGCAAATATAGCATTTCTAGTATGAACATATGTACGGAGAGAAAAATCTTAGAATTTCTGTAGAAAGAATCAAACAAAAATTACCGTGCTGTCGAGTAATCAAATCACAACTGTCAGAAAAACAATAAAAGTTATAAACGGACCATATAAATATTGACAAAAGCATCCGTCATAATTGTTGGGGGCGTCTGAGAAAAAATACTCCTCCGACACAAGAAATTTTACTGTGTTAGACGTCTAAAAATTAGCAGCGGCGCTCAATAAAAACACGGGACACCCCGGCCGTTTCAGATGTGAAACATTTATGTTAATATTGTTATTCATAATGAATAAAAATCTATAACGAATGATATAATTAAATGAAGAAAAAATAGAGTTTCATTGATAAAATCCATTTATGTTTCTCATTATTTCAATGATAATAATCGCAACATATTTATATTATTCATAAATCGAATATAAATTATTTTTTACAATTGAGCTACGGGTTATTATTTGACCTATCTTCAGTGATTCCTGTTATAGTAACTGTTGGAGATTTATTGGATGGTATTGAAGAAATGAATGTTCGATGATAACTGAAATAGCTAGGTAACAAAATTATTAGACGTCATGTTATCAAGATATTTCAAAAATACAGCGTCGATTGTCGTTCCATATCTAGTTGTTGATTCAGTTGGTTTATTGTTGATTTTTGAATCGAATTTTCGTTCCAGGAATGTTGTCAAAGGAGATCGAATCTTTAGTTGCAAAATTAACATTAAAATCACCTGCTAAAATCATCGGAAGTTCGTCCAAATTATCTTCTAAAATCCTCGAACCTCTTCGACTGTATATAAGTAAATGACGATGTAAAAACTTCACATAATTTCTGTGACTTTTTGATTCGATGAAGTGTACACAATGACCATGAAGAATTTTCTCCCATCATCTCTTCAACCGCAATTTCACTATTATATGGAGTACCTATGTATCAAACGTATCTATTATGTAAGACTTGGATGAATTGATGAGATGCTACACTATGCTAATAATTAATATAACAATGTTATTTTAACGTATTTTTAATGCTTCCGGCACTGACAAAATTCAGATTTCATGAGTTGGAAGTGTTTGAACACAAAATTTATGAACCTGAAAAACTATCGTTCCTATCATATATCGTTGCAGGTCTGTTAGAGTCTATAACAATTACACTCTGACGTACAGCTTTAACTGTTATAGAAGTGAAAGAAATCTTCCACACCGATCGCCATACACCTTTTTTAAAAATAAATATTTCCGATATTTCAAATAAAAATTTCTGGTAAAATCATTTAAATAATATATATAGGATATTGATTATTAACTATTACAAATAAAGAAAAAAAATGTTGTCCGAAAGAACCTTTAGTATTTTTATAGCAAATCAAAATATTGAAAATGTGCATTGGAGCTAAGATATCTATGTGATATCTTAAATTGTTTTCATATATTATATATTAATTTAGTATACATATATGTACTTCATGTTATATTTCATCTGAAATTTTCGATACATGAAATACCGTACTTAATCACTCTTTAGTACTGTGTATCTTATAAAAAATAGAAAAAATTTACTAGGTAGAATTATACTATGTACATTTTATTATTACCACAATGAAACCTATCATCATGGCAAAGTTATTCAAAAACAAGCAGGTCAGTTTAGAAATATTTTAGCGCTACAAATACAACTTTCCTGTAATGCCTCCAAGCAGTCGGATATTGCTACATCTTTTGCGATTCTAAGACGCAAATGTAGATCTGAAAATAAACCTATATACAAAATTCTGTCTACGAAGCATTTGAAGAATGAAAAATTTTTTAAATGAAATGTAGTTCATACACATAATAGAATAGGAATATACATCATCAACATAGATATAACGCATGTATATTGTTAGGACCTAGGGGACCTTTCGCAATCTCCATCACGCTCCTGTGCTTTTGTCATCGCGCGCTTTTTAAAATAAAGTTATCTCGTATCTCGAAGTATATTCTTATTTTAATATTGAAACAAATATTTTCATATAATATAGAATTTCACCTATTCAATGTAGAAACAACTTCACACTTTAAAAATATTTGTTTTGGGTGAAATTTGACAATTGAAACCATTCAAGTAGTATCGTTTTATATTCAAATAAATGAAATTAGAACTGCATCGAAAACATTCTATTACGAAATGGTCATTTTGTAAAATGTGCAAAATTGATATCTAGCCAGACACTTTAATTGAGGTAGTTCTAATCCAAATACAAAACTTCAAGAATTCCATGAATTTAGGTGGATAACTAAAAAAAGTATCAAAGAATACATATGCAAAATTATAGACCGTTTCATTGTACCGTTACTGAGGTACAGTTCATTAAAAATTGCAAATGTTGCATAATGAGTTATGCAAATGAGAGATGACTTATACAAGAGCATGACTCTGTGTACCAAACTTCTGAGACTATTGATGGTAACAATTTTAGAGAAAGAACTTTACAAAAATACAGTCACTGCTCAGGATGAAACATTGAAGCATTCAAATCACAGTCTCATAGGAACATAAGAAATCAGCACAAATTAAACACAAACATCGATACAATTAAGAGCAACGCAGAATGATAAGAGAACAACTCATACGTTTCAGCTGTTTGAGAACAGGACATCTTCTATCATTCGACATACAATATGTCGAATGATAGAAGAAGTCAGAAGGAAGATTCATCGGTAAAAACAAGAGCAACGAGCAGATAAACAATTTGTGAAACATATCACATATGGCGTCAGCAAGAGGATCTAGTGGCATTACCATTCGAATGACAATAAAAAAATTTGGATCGGTCACGAAATATGGCTCAAACGATGTAATGCATCAGAAAACCCTTTCAAACGAGACCTTAAACTTAAATTACAGTATACCAAGGTCATAGATGAATATATTGAATTAGAATACATGAGCAAAATGATTAATCAAAAATAACAGGCGTATATTATATATACTTATCACATCACGTATTGGTGAAGGAACGTAGTTTAATAACAGAATTACGAGTAGTGTTTGACGGGCCAGCAAAATTTTCATCAGTAGGCATCTAACTCAATGATACGTTATATACTGTTGT
>JAQQBR010000005.1:516873-530823 GCA_030347285.1 Microctonus hyperodae
GCACAGTCCCTATATTAGGCAACACGAATTTATATCACGGATATGTATTTAGCGCGAGTCATTTCTCGAACTTTCAGTTCAGTTTCTGCCAATATTTTTATCAATTTGAAGACGTACGAAAATAGCTTCATAATAAATATCACTCTAAATTATATTAGCATAATTCACATGTCGGGTAAAACAAGTGTCACTAATATCATATTTTTTATATATCCTTGTAACCATAAATTTGACCAGTAATTCAATTAGTTGTGTATTATGAGTAACAATATTTTTAACGATTGTTAAATATTTATTCTTACACATAAGAATACAAGTTTTTAATAATATCCGAAAGAAATATCGTGAAGAGGTGGTGATCCACCTTGAGGTAATGCATAATCCCTGGCCAATTGATCGAGAATTCCACCACTACGTGGATTATTAGATCGGTGGGCAGGGCCGGAAGCAGATTGAACTTGATGGGACTTCAATTCATGGACAGGCGCAGGGTTGAATTGAACTGGACCCTGACTGTGGGCTTGTGAAGCCGGTGGAATTGAGTCCAAATTTTGTTTTATTAGTTGAGATTGTGGTGCATTTGGTTGAATAGCAGGAGCGAAAATCGGTCGGTTGACAAATGAAAGCATTGATTCTCGGGGATAAATTGCTTGTGTATGGTCAAATTGTTGTGACTCTTGCTGCGGTTGTATTGAATGTTGAGTTATTAGAGGTGGCGAAGATGACCGTTGTTGCCCAGAATTAATTGGTACAGTTTGTTGTGTTTGCTGACCACCATAATCATAATCTTGAAAATTTTGCGATTGTAGAACGTCTTTATTGGTTGTCTCATCTATCAAGGTGGGAGGTGCGACGGTAATGCCTTCCCCGGCTGGTTGGAATCCGTTCTGATTTGCACCATACTCAACAACTCGCACTTTACCCGCGTCATCAACAAATCCGTATTTTCCTTTCACTTCTCCATTCGGTAATTTTGTTTCAATTTTAAACGATCCATCACCACCTTCGAATCCGTATGTATATGAACCATCCTCATTATGACGATTAATTTGCTTGAGAATCGCAACCGGAGTTGGCTTTGGCGATGATTCAATTGGACGTTGTGACCTTGAACTGCCACTTTCATAACTCCTTGGTGTCACGTGTCCCAACTTTTTATCGTCATAATCTGCATTGGATTCATCGTAATCTGCCGTGGCTTCTGTTATACTTTGATGATACTGACCGCATGATACGCTCATCAAAAGGCTCAGCATTATCTGAAACTTAATCACAAGTTATTATTCTAAAATTACTCGTGAGTACTTGGTAATTTTTTTCGCATTTGATGGATACAACTGTTCTGGCAATTACTCGTTGATCTGGCAGTTATTAAATCACGGGATGCTTGATAAGAACTTCGTGTTATTGAGTAGTCGTGAATTGTTACGATTTTGGGTTGGTTAAAATTTTCGAAATAAAATTTCTGGACACCATTCAAAATGGTGTAGAAAAAAATAATTTTTGAAAATGTCACTGAAATTAAGGTTGGAAACGCAAGAATAATTCCAAAATACATTGATAAAATCACCATTAACGAACAAAACATTCCTATAACGTGTTAATCGAACTTGAATTTTTCGTGAAGTTCACATTAGTTTCAATCAAATATTCCGAAGAAATATTGTTCAATTGTTTCAAAAAAACAAAGTAATAGTAAAACAAATTACACAAAATTTTCAAATAGAGCATCTCGACGTTGATTTGGTCAAAAACAAAATTTATTATAAACCAAGGTAAATGTCATGAGTTCTTACAATATAATGTTACCATTTGGAAAACTATTTATTACAAAAGGTATATAATTTTCTCCAAGGCATTCTTCTATATCTTTCCACCTGGTTGTATAACATTAAATATAATTGTTCATTTTACCACTAATATTTTGTAATAATACGTTTTACCGTTTTCCACATTCATTTGCATTTTTCTTTTTCCTCGGATTATCCATTATCATACAATAAACCTATCAACTCTAACGATGTACTACAAGTTTTTATTATTTATAGTTTTCTCACAGCACATAGTGATAAATTACATTTCTACCCTCCCATTAACTTCTAGTCATTGTATTCATTTTTCAATTGTTCAACACTCTTTTATTTACATTATATGTGTATGCACACGTATACAAACTTTATGCATACAAATACATATATTTGATTCTGAAAATGTGTGTATATAGTTTTTTAAATTATCTCAAATACATACCGTTATAATTAAATTCATTATGACTTTTTAAAATTTCTTCATTCGATAATTTGTTGAATGATCGGTGATGAGTAAAACAAAATGATTGTTGAAATTGTTAACAATTGTCCAGAGAATGTATAAGTGTGTTAGTGGGCATTCACAAGATAACAGTACGGATCGAGGCTTGGACTCAGGCCCTCATATACCTTGGTGGACCTTGTCTCTCTACTTGCCCCTCTACTTCCCTCTTCATTGGCGCGACAGCTTACATCGCAAGTACTTTCACTATCCATTCGACTCGACACTGCCAACTTGTACACGTAATACGCTAATATCATATACCGCCCTGTATCACACTTAATTTAACTCAATGTAACTCACCTCAACCGTACGAACCCTGCACAGAATCTCCCACTGCACTCTTAACAAACTTATAATACATGGGACTTGCATGTCTGAGCAGTTTCTTGATTAACATTATCTTCAATCGTTTTTTATTCGTATAAATATGTGAATATATTTTCACCTTTCTTACCGTTCATATATTTTCTTCTAATGATCATTCATCCCACTGCAATGATCATTGTTCATTAATCATAAAAAAATTGATATAAGAGAAAAACAAAAAAAAATTATGAACAATATGTTACAAAACATTCGCATGTACGGTATATTTCGTATACATGTATATTGTATATACTACGTTTTTGTCAAAGAAAATATTAGACGCGATTTATGATTAATTGTAAATGTTACACATATATTATGAAAAATTAATACATACATATATACGTATGTCGTGTAATACGAGTAGAAATACGAATGAGTAGTAATGTCGGCTTATAGACAGCTTTCACTTTTACATAGATAATAAAATTAATAAATTCTTCAGATATATTCAAAATTTCGTTGCACATTCATTCATATTTATGTATGATTGGCATTCAAGTTTTTCATAAATATCATTTAGAAAATACATATATATACAAATGGAAAAATGAAAAAGTTATATAATATGAATGATAAAATGCATGTCGGAAGCTCTCGTAACAAAAAAATATCTCAAGAAGCCATAAAAACAGAGCTATTACAGATTACCACTTCTTTCAAATTAACACAAACCCATAAGTTTCTATCTCACTAAAAGGTTGTAATTTATGTTAAGGTAGTTCTATGGGTTAAGGAATTGCACGTTGAATTTTGATTCAACTGTATAGGAAGTTGTAAAGTATGCATAAGAATACGTATGCAAATTTATAGAGACTGTAGTTAGTTATTTCGTCAGAAATTAATAAAAATGTTAGTAACTGAAATAATACGGGTTCTTCTGAAGAATATTGGATATTACAAATTTGACGTCAATTTAACATTGAATCGCACGTGTAATTTCCGCGAAAAAAATTGTGTCGATACTTCAATAATCAAGAAACATGAAGATTAAAAAAAACCTCTTGATAGTTAGCTAAAAATAATTTAATAAATTTTTTTTAGATGATAATTATAGAAAGGTGAAGAAAGTTGGCAACACCGCACTTATTTGTAAGTCATCCAGGCGCGCGCATTTTTAAATTGAAATAGGACATGACGTACAGGATAAATATATACATCTACATATAACACTTCAGCCAGCATTACTTTTTTTTAATGCAGTATGTCTTGTAATGAAAGTAATTTTTTACGCTTTTTACAAAACATTTGCTTGCCCATATAGTTTTTAGATCAATAATTCTTTGACCGTGAAATATTGCTTGTTGCTGCTCATTTGAATTGAGGTTATAGATAGTGATATACTTCTGATGCAACGTTTGTTAATATATTTTCGAATTTCTTGATATTATAATCGATGGTAAACACTTTTTTGATTACATGTTTCCCTTTATACATGTAAATTTCTTTTTCTTCCAGTTTTTCAATGACTTTAGTACATCATTTATGAAAATATTATTACGCACACTTACAGCACTGATATTAGACGCGCTATACATATACATATAAAATTGTTAGCGGCGTTGCCAGATTTTCGGATGACAGAGAAAAGAAAGAGATACAAATATATGTTTGTCCTTTTTATTTTAAGAACTACCTTAAACAGACTGGGATTTTTAGGAAATGTTGAAATTATGAACACGAAAAACATAAAACTTAAGTTTTTTGAAATATTTTGATAAATTTATACATATCCTTATTGACTTCCATGGTCTCTTTGTATTGTGCATTATATGTATAATTCACACCCAACATTTCGGTACATCTCAATTTATTTATGCTTTATATGTATTAAATGGATTATTTTTGCAAACTGCACTCATGAATATGAGTTTATGTGCATTCAATAGTGTAGAATTAAGGATTAATTATATCGTCATTACATATATAATTCGTCTACACTTGAAGAATGGTTAGTATGAACTTACTAATGTACGAAAATATTAATATACAACAATTGCATTTGAACGGCACTTCACATTACGCCAATGATTATACATTTGTATTTTATCCGTCGAACATATAATGTATAGGAGATCGACTACTTATTCCAATATGTATAAAGCCACTTTCTCCATATATAGTACTAATATATAATACGCACTTACCATATTTACTGTATTTCACATTCTTAGACCTGATAGTATATATGCAAGTGAGTTATATATATTTTAAAATAATTCGAATCTACTTATAACACTAATTAATATTAAACAATATCTTAATAAGGTGTTCATATGAGTATATATAAGTGAAAAGCATATATGCATTAAGAATAAAAACTTATATATAGTGACTACAAGTTACATGTTATATGTAGGTGAATTAGATCTAAATAAAATTGAAAAATTTATACAAATCATTCAACGTCGATAGACAAAATATATTATTCATATAGCACTTGAGAGTTGGTATTTCTCAACGTATAGATGCATTTCAATAAACTATAATATAAGTGAACCCGAGTCGAAAAATTCATGTTTAATTTCAGTCTAAACACACTGCTACAGGCATGTAATACCATTGTTAATGAAATAAAAATTACACTGACTTGAACCTGCTGATACTGCAAAACGCAGAATTCGGTATAAGCAGGGTCAAGTCAGCATCATATTATAGCTGTAATTCAGGGTCATCACTATACACTTCGATGAAGCAGGTGTTTCAGGATGAAAATAAGTACAATTTCAATGTGAGCAGTGTGATAGGAAAGTTATGCAGTGTGTTTAGGTTGGAGTTAAACACACTGCATATATATAGGTTTAGACGGTTCAAAAAATCGATTTTTTTTATTTTATAAATCGAAAGTATACACTTTGAAAAATATGTACGAGAAGTTTGGAATGAAAATTCCGATTTGTTCCAAAGTTATAAGCCATTAAAGTGAGCGCTCCGCCTTGAGTTCCGAGTATTTTTGGTATTTTTTTTTTCAAACGCGTTTTTCTCGAAACGACTTTGTTCCGACTGTAGTACATTCTAGTTTGGAAGATTTTTGACCAATCGTTTTAAAAATTGGCAGAGACTTCTTTATACAATTGTGTTGAACGTGAAGCAAATTCCGGGATATTAGTGTTATGAAAAAGGATGAAAAAGTGGCAAAAAGTCGCATACATTAAATTTGACTCATGTAAACAATTGTTTTTATTGAGACCAGCTTCACATCGAAGAAAATCTATTAATGTAAGTTAATTTCTCTTGTATTTGATTTCATAAAAAAATTTCACACCCAGAGCATGCACACAGATGACGAAACTCCGCGCGGAACTGTCTTACGGAATCATAAATAACTTTTGTATTTTTCCGAGAAATGCGCGGTATAAATTACACGTTTTAAAGAAGACAATAATATAACATACCGTAAAAATTAAAAAAAAAATATACATTTTTTATATCATTAAAAAATTCTTGAAAATACGTCAAAAATCGGCGTCCTAAACCTATTTCCCCTCTTAACAATGGTATTATATGCCTGTAGCAAAGTGTTTAGACTAAAATTAAACATGAATTTTTCGACTCTGGTAGCATCTACATTTTTTTAATCATTATAAAGTACGCACTATTATAAAATCATATGTTGGAAAATTAAAATTCACTTACGAATATTCCAAGAGTTGTTGAGTTGTTGAGTTAAAATATAGTAGATTATCAATGGTTGAAAGATCATCATCATCTCTTCAATTCACACTACATTTATAGTTGGATGAAGACTACTAAATAATTAATTCATATAAGGATTATTAATTAGAATGCATGCCCACCAAAAGTGGGAAATAACTGCCGATGAATAACTACTGATGAATTTGTTCTACATGAAGAATACTCATAGTATACACTTATCTTCCAAAATTATGATACCATTATTTTTTCTGGAGATAATAAAAGAAAACAGTTTTCAAACGATATTCTACATCTATTCATAAGCTTTTAATGAGTTTATTTACAATATTGCAAACATCTATACATATAGAAATCGCATTTGATAGTATTTTCATGCATTCTTTTGTAATTTTATTGAATACACTTCTTATTTCACATTCTTAATCATCAAATAAAAATATATTTAATCAGAAAAATGATTAAGTTATATTTTAGAATCTATGATTCACATTCATTTAGTGCCTATGCACACGAGTGTAACTCACATTGCATATCTCATGTATAAAAATAATCCAATAAACACGTGATAAATTGGTAATAATTAATTTTGATAGTTAATATTATAATGAAATAATGATAATGGTTTTATTCTACATTCTTCATTGACTAGAATACAATTTTTTGAGGCATTGAACTAGATATTATTGATAATATACATAGATATTTTGCATACCTTAAATGAATAAACGTAATCTACTATTGCTTCGTTTCGTTTCTTTTCATTGAACCAATTTTTTTTTAACTTGTAATAAAAATAGAAGCTATTTCATACGAATCTGTTTAGTTTTTTTAAGTCAATTTACTAACTTTTTTGAGATGAGATGATTTTACTATTGTTTTTTGTAGTTAAATGAGTCAAAAAAATATCATGAATTTCAAAATAGCCCTACAATTCCAAAATTAACACATTTTAAAGTTTGCCCTCTAAGATTAAGGGGTAACACCACTCTAGACGCATAAAAAAAGGCATTACTTTGATAATTTATTTTGAAACGATCGAAAAAAAAATCGGTTTGATTTTTTCAGATACTATTAAAGGTATATAGAAGTATATAAAAAATTTTTTTTATTTAATTTTGAATACAAAATGGTGGCTGTAGAGCCATTCTTGCAAAACGCCTTTTTTGGCATATCCAAACGGACGGTAGTTTTTGGTATGTACTTTGAGAAAAAATTTACATTTTTGTTCTGGATGCTATTGTTCCCGAAATACGTGTCCGCCCTTTTGGGTATGCCAAAAAAAGACGTTCAGCTCTACAGCCACCATTTTGTATCCAAAATAAAATAAAAAAAAATTTGTTACATACTTCTATGTACCTTTAATAGTCCCTGAAAAAATCAAACCGATTTCTTTTTCTATTTTCTCAAAATAAATTATCATGGAAATGCCTTCTTTTTATGCCTCTAGAGTGGTGTTACCTCTTAAACAAATTTTAATCTTAAATAAATAAAAATTAGTAGGGTATCCACAATTTTGACCTCATAATGTACATCATTATTTATAAGAGCATCGTTATCGTAATATTTCATCATTACAAATATATCATACTAGTCTACCGTCAGTATTTACAATGTCATCATTACATTTATCATTTAATAGATTTTACGATAAATATATATGCAATGGATGAATGTGACCATTATCTAAAAAACCCCATGCAAAATTAGTTCACCAATTAATTTCAGGATACATTGAAAAACTGTAGGATGGATATACTACAGTTAGATAAAAAAAGAAATAAGAAAATTTATCATTAAAATTGATACAAGTGATTAAGAAGTTACTAACAAAAATATAATTCTTTTATGGCCAATTCAGGATTCAACAGAATGACTTGTGATTGGACTAAAATAAACAATTTGATATGAATTTTGATTGCTTGCCACATCGATATAAAATTTAAAATTTTCTATTTAATTCATTGATTGAAGTGGACACTGATGTATTGAGAAAACAAAATAAAACGCACTTTCTAGTGCATATTACTGTAGTTATGAAAATCACGGTATCCACACAATAGTTTACATAGCCATATATTATTTAACAATTCAGTTGATTTATTGTTTTGGCATTTATCATGGAACCTTCGAATAATCATAGATATAAGACTACTAAATTTTATTCGCCTCGAATTTTCGTACCCATAACCAATTATTACAAGAAATCCATTCTTCATACATACATCTTATTATCTTCATGACAATCATTTTCATTTATAATACTGTTACTTTAAAACTGTTTCCCACATTTCGTAATGTACGTAAACTTAGTTGATGTAAAATCTATTGTAGGTTATGTGAATCACAGTGGACTCAATTTTTAGTCATGATTTTCAGATATTCCAAAGCATTTTGGGCTGCGCTCGCCTGTGCGTCCTTACTGGTAATTCCACTACCATAACATACTGCCACAGGTAGAGTAGACAATTGTACAAGGCACTGGCATTTACCTACACAGTATAAATTGTAAGCCATGAATCATGATTATTATCATGTTTATACGTTTAATTATTGTTTGTGTTTCTCAAGAACAAAAAAATGTTAAAGGTCGTTTGATTACATTTAACCTCAAATATAACTATTTATTGCGCATGTATTTTGTAGATTTCATATAGCTATTGGAATGATTATACGTTATCTAACAATGGAAGCCATTATAAATGCCAAAAAAGTTATCCGAAAAGAGATGAATGACATCATCACTCAAATAAAGTATGAAGAAAAGGTGCGGCAGTCCGAGGCAGTATATCGCAAGGTAATAAGCAATTAGTTTAGAAAAATTGCGGAAGTAATTTTGAGGTTATACGACTAATGAATATAGTGTCAACTTATGTATCAATTCTAATTCTAGTTATTGAAATTATCAGAGTATCAAACAAGTAAAAGGATTTCATTATATCTAAGTACTGATAATGAAGTGAATACCCTTCCAGTTCTGAAACACATATTTGAATCAAACAAAGAGGCATTTGTGCCCAAGTATGAAGGAAAAAATATGGTGATGGTAAAATTACAATCAATTGAAGATTATAACAATTTACCCTTAACAAAATGGAATATCAAACAACCTGCTGCTGATGATTATGATCGGGACGATGCCCAAAATACTGGTAAGTAATATTCAAAATTCAAGAACTCCAGATTGTCAAATCGATCTTTTGATTTTTTTCAATTGTTCTATCTTCACATTGAATTTGGCACCGATTCATCTCCAAAGGTGGACTGCATGTCATAATTTTACCAGGTGTTGCATTCACTGCAACTGGTTAGTTATTATCATAACGTTATAATTATTCCACAAATTTGTGCAACTTCAAAATAATCTTACATTTTTTTATTTATTCAATAGGGAAGAGATTGGGGCATGGTATGGGATATTACGATAAATATTTAAAAACCTGTTTAAACTCTCAATCAAAAATTAAACCGCATTTGATTGCACTCGCATTTAATGAACAAATAAGAAATGACATCCCAACTACTAAAGACGACATACCATTAGATTTGGTCATTACGGAAAAATCAATATATGTATAAATTTTATAATAATGAACTGTAACTTACCACTACTGGATTTTTCTTCAATGTCAACATATGTCACCTCAAATTGCTGTTCAGTCGCTATTTCTTGTAAAAATTGTACTAAATTCACGACTCCGTCATTGAAACAAGTATTCTGAAAAAAAAAATCTAATTATCCACATGTATTTTTATAATTGTCTAAATAAGAAAGCAAAAAAAGTGAGGATATACATATTTGTACAAAATTACCCTCGTTCACAAACCTGTAGCTCGGACAATTTTAAACCAGTAGAAGATCTGAGATTCTTATGGAATTGGGAAACTTTGAGACTGTGAGGTGTCGTCAATGTTGATATTTTGCTATCTTTCAGATTTAAATAAGGAACAATAACGTTGGCATTCCTCTCCACAATCTATAACGGACGTATACCATTCAAATACGTAGTAAAAAAAAATAAATTAATGATAATAACAATCATGTGTTATTATATTATTAACAATTTAATGAAGTGGATATGACTAAATTATGAAGAACTGGTATTATTGCAAAACAGAAGCCCGTTATAGATTCGAAAAGGCAATCTCGATGAGCATATATGAATAATTCGCAGAGAAAGATGGAATGAGTGAAAAAGAGAGAGGGTTGGAAACTCCACTTCACTAAACCCACACTCCACGATTATAGTTATAAATATTTTACAATTTGTATACATTTCGAATAGCAAGAACTACATACAAATTTATGAATAATATTTTTTACCTCATTATCAACTACCCCTGGTGGTAGTGTTTGCTCTGTCACATCCCGTAATGTTTGCCACATTTTGTGCGCAGCTTGACGTTTCGCTAACTTCTTACTTTTGCCTTGACCCATTAATCGATATTTAAGCATTGAGCAGACAATCGTAAATTGTCGTTCATGTGGAAGTCCAGCTTCACCCTCCATAGTGTATTTTGGTGGGGGCCAATGACGTGACATACACATCTCTTGCAAAGATCCAATTGGATTATTAAGAATTTTTTCTTCACCATAATTGCCCTGTGTATCTTGTATACTTTGCATTTCACAAATATTATTTGTTATCGACGTTTCTGCATTTGCTTCAGCACTAACTCCGATTAATTTATCCAAAACTGCCTTGGCAGCAGTATGCTTGGCATCTTTTTTGGACCTACCGGTCCCCATCGCTGAAACAAGCGGATCTACTTGAATATATCAATTCTTATCAATTACAATACAACTAATTTATATCTTTGATGCTCTCCATAAAGAAGTATATACGAACCAACAACATCAGCAACAGTTACTCGATAACGAAATGTCGGCTCGTGGACAGCACCTTCAATTTGCACAAGTTCATATTTTGGTGTTGTACCTCTACGTGATAATAATTCTTGAAGTACTGATACAGGAGTTTTAGTGGATAATGACTTCATTTCTAATCTTGCTGCTTCATCTAGTGGTAATGTTTCTGACACCAAATTAAGCATAGCTACTCTTGCCTGTCCGTTGCGATGTGTAGTTGGGTGATTGAACACTGGAACAATGCTACTGGTGATGATATTCGACCCACCTCGTTGGGAATGCAACATCTCCTCCGCCATGTTTGCTGAATTCTTGCAATACATATATAAATATATTTTTTTACATATTTTTCATTTCTATTTTTTATCTCGTATTTCACTTTGACCTATATAAAGTGCAAAATCATTCATCATATCGAAAATACCGAGAGGATATAATAAAACTTGACATCAAAATAAACCATTAATGTTTAATTGAAACTGTGTATATATTTAATCAATTTAGAATATTGAATTACTTCATTTGTGTCTTGTCAATCATAAATTCGAACGAGAAAATAAGAATTACCATATTTGAATAATCATATTACGTTATTATATGAGGATTTCAATGATGAAAACTTGTAAGTAGATTTATTTATAAAATTTGAAAACTGTTTTTGTTATTGTCATATGTAAAATTAGAGTTCTTTTTAACAGTGTAGAACTCTTACACACTTTTGCCTGTACAAATCGACATTGAAATCTAAGTCAACATATAAAATCGATGAAATTATTATCATCAACAGTGTTGATGTTGTATAATCTACAAATGTTCTGCAAATTGTAAAAAGATGAGGTTAGATGTTTTTACAGCTTTCACTCACACTTATTTCGAATAATTAAAATGAATGTGTCAATTTGTATAATGGGTCGGTTCCTATCTAAAAAACGAATCTTGCTTTTTATGATTTACCCAAATGTCACAAAAAAAAATGATTTGTTTCACGACAAGAAACTAACAACATTCTTTCTCAACTTTTCGCTCTAATAATACAAGAATCGGTAGTACTGACTATGGAATGTGAGAATGCGTTTTGCGATAATTTTCGAAAGCTTCACATTAATGCCACCATGTTTTTCCAAGCAGTGAGCGGATATAGACATACATACCCCTATTAGAACTGACGCACTGGATCACGCTGTCTGGTGGCAAAAAATGAAAGCAAAATGAGTATACAATATGACTGAATATCGTACGTTTGGCTCTGTGACATTTCTACTTTTCGTCAACAGAGACCTCAAATCACTAGGTGACAGATGTTATGAACTAATATTTCTAGTGATGTCGGTAAGGGAGGCTGCCTGCAAATAGCAAATATAAAAATCGATAAAAAAGAAAATATTACATGAGATTGAGGTTACCTTCAGACTTTTTTCGGACGGTCACAAGCATGATAAAAAAATATATAAATATAGGGGTATACATTCTGTGTGTAGCATACTGAATTACACTATACGTGCTGTCACAGTACGGAGTGTGGCTTTACCATTGTAAAGCCACAGTATTTCACGACGTGTAATACGTTGAAATTATCAAAATTTGTGTAAACTGTACAATTCAAATTTTATTCAAAAATTGGGTCGCTCTATGGTTTAAAAATATTGTTCCGTAATTCTACTCATCATCACATAGAAACAACGCGTAGTTTGTTAAAATATGCGAAGATTTCATTTTTGTTCATCAGATTCTCATCAAAGGACTAAAGTTTATCTGGAACAAATTGGACTTTCATTATGTGACAATAATCGAAGATGATTATTATTATATAAATCTTCCAAAGTTTATAGATGGGTTAGCAAAAAAACAACGTACACGAATGCATGAATTCGCAAACTATTTTATGAAGATTTACCAAATATAGTAGATTATATTACAAGTGAGTGAAATGAGCTATTTATTTTATGGCATTTCACTCACGTGTGATATACGACGTTTTGTCCAACAGTTGTAGTTTTTCTTAACAAGAATCTTGATAAAATTATTTTTAAAAAAAATATCAAAAAGAGTATACAAAAACATAAAAAATAATCAAGCATTCACCAGGAATGCCCTTACCTCAATGATACCAAGTCAATTGAATAGCAGAACCATATGTCATCATTAGCTAAAACGGGAATATTATGCTCTACAACGAAAGCTGAAACTTCTATTTTTGGTTTTTGCAAGTTTCCTTTGACTTTTTGTACATTAACAGCTTGGTTTCGTTATCAAAAACAGATGATAATGTAGAATTTTAGATTTTCTAATTTATAATCAGTGATGAGCACAGGGCCAGATTAGGCGCGTGCGAAATATGATTTTTCCCTTTTTCTGCAGTTTTCATGGCTACGGCTATGCGGTTTTGCCAAAATTCTGCAAAAAAGGAAAATCATAGTCCACATGCACCAAATTCGGTCCCCAACCCATCACTATTTGTAATATGCATTTTAAATTCAACATTCTTAATCAGCACAGACTTTTTACATACCATTTCTATTTCACAAAACTAGCAGAACGCTTTACTTTCATTGGAAAATCGACGTGACCAATTTTTATAGCTGTATCATAGTAAATATTTTCGCCCGAGAAATAGAAACTGCCCTAGGTAATGGAGACCCACTAATTCTCGTGATAGGGGAGAGGTGGCATGAAAGTGACAAGTCAATGTAATTGATATATCCATTACGGGGTTACATGCAGTCACGAGCGCAAAAAAACGAGGTTCT
>JAQQBR010000005.1:639825-651779 GCA_030347285.1 Microctonus hyperodae
AAAAAATTTTATGAGAACCAACCTAGAGTACGCCTTCGTGCCATTGCGGCAAATGTTTCCAGCAAACCTGTCGCAGCCGTTGACTCCAGAGTATTGTTACCATCAGAACAAGCGAGATTAGGCACAGAAACGGACATGGGATTGGTAACCACAACCGGGCACCCTCCAGTAGCATTTTGTGACGATGAACTAGCTTCTTTGTCTCGGCTGCATTCTTTTGTTGCTAGATTGCATTTTTAATCCTTTTTTATTTATTTTTTACACTAAATTTTAGAAATTGACGATACAATTCTCGTTTGTATTAATATTGTCACAAAAATAATGTCCTCAAATTTTGACGCGATACTAAACTTCGTAAAGAACAAATGGTACTATGTACGGAGGAATTTGTGAATTAATACATATACGTAGTGTAGAAAAATGATATAACACATATAATTAACGACTTACCATCTGCTGTAGTGACGTTGTGTCGAGGAACATGCCTAATCCGTAGAGAATTTTCCTCTGTTTCGCCAGATACGCTGATTCTAACTGGTACCAATCCGAGTAATTCTCCACTCAAAAAACTATTAGTATTATTTCGTAATCTGTCAGCGCCCTCACGAAGACGATCTAGTACTTCAACGGCTTCGAGACTTAACAAACTACTAGCAGGCTAAAACCAGCATAAAATAAATATCCATGAAAATAAATAATATATTTTATTTTAAAAACATTGAGGTTGTAATAAAGTGTTTATTATTAATTTTGTTTAGTTAATCACCTTATTGCCGCGTACCGTTGGAAATATGGGCTTAGAGCTACTGGAAGCGCGATTGCTATTGCTATTGCCTTGTATTGAATCTGTATTGAGTGCTAAACTTTCGACTATTGTCGCAAGATCACTGGTCACTGTTGTGTCAGGACGTGAATGAAGAACAACAGAAAGTTCGCCTGTAGTATTAGCACCCCCTTCACCAGTCACAGCAACAACAGCTTCAGAACGTGCTACGGACAGTACACTTTCAGCTATTGATTCAGCAGCTTGTTTTGCTGCGAGATTTTCAGCACTAGAAGCTTGATCAGTTGACGCAACAGATCCACGTATATTGACATCAGTACAATCTGGTAAACTTGGAGTACTACTTGATTTACGTCCCGTTAATACACTCGTGACTGTACCATTTTTTATTTTAATTCCAGAATCACTATCCAAATTAGTACAAACAAGTTTCAAATCATATTTTCCTTCTGCACCCATTCGATATGAATTTGAGCCTCCATGATCCCACGTTACATCGATCCAACCATTATGAAATTCTCCAGTAATGGAACCTTCACCAGGTGGCACACCATCTTGATCTTTCCACTTCCAATCAATACCTCTGGCAACTCTAGCACCAGCTACCAAATGTTTCAGTACTTGTGACCTAATTAATCTCCGTTGTTTTCTGACACCAGCCTCGGCTTCACGTGCAGCGCGACCGAGATCTTCACAAACCCCAGTTACCTCACCGTACACCTCAAAACCGGAAACGGATAAATAGTGCGTTTGGCCTGAGGCATTTTTTCCAGTTTGTTGTAAACGAAGATGTCGCCAACCTTGTGATTCATCGCTTGGTGGTTCAAGATTCCATGTAGCAGTACTGCCAGGTTCATTTAAGGAACAGTCATCTATGTGTGTATACAGAGTAGTCCAATTAACTCCATCCTTCGATGCTTGCAGCATCCAATTTCTTAATGCACTTTTCCCGTACCCACGAGCATGACGTAATGTATAACCATTTGGAATGATCCACACTCCTAAATCAATGGAGAACCATGCACGATTGTCATCATTTGTATGACAATTTAATGCATTTTGATCGCGACTTAGTATGTCTTCAAGATGGCCATAAGGCAAGCTGCGTCCGTCGCTCGATGTTACAATAACTAGACCATATTGTCCAGGATTCACCCATTCAGAACATGTTTTACCATTAGTACCAATCCAATATAATAACCCATTCTCATCAAAGTCATTTTGATGTTGAAATGTCAATCTGTTACTCTCTTTGATTTTTTTAACAAATGTAAAAGTGGATCGATCATGATCATGCCATTGCTTGGCAATCATTTTTAACAGATGATTTTCTAATTGTTGAACCGTACTCAATGGTTCCATTTTAAGACTACGACCTGATCTATCAATTAAAGCGCTCTCACCGGATGCTTTTTCCAATCGAAAACGCAATCGACGAGTAAGTATTTGCAAGCCATAGCCTGATCCGGGCGTGTCATACAAATAAATTGGTAACTTTTCAATAGATTCGAGTACTGAAACGAGCTTTTGTACTAATATCTTCGCAGGATTACCGTTGTTGGTATCTTTACCTTTGAAACAAGTTTTAAAAACAGTTATCCTCTGCAATCGCAATTTATTTGCGCGCACTGACGGTTGGTGGACTCCGAAAGATGGTCCCGCTAACAGACCCAACAACACCTGCACGAGGCCACTAGAATGCAATTCATATGCTGAAACTCGTCCCTCTTCATTCAAAAGCAATTTTAATTCCTCAAGTGCAATCTGCAATACATTTCGCCATTCTCGATTGCCTGACAATTGTTTTTGACATGCCTTCTCTATTTGGTTAACAATTGCAGCTAATTTTGCTACAACTCCACGTGGTTGCGCCTGAGCAGCTTTAAAATAGCTCTCATAAATCTCTTGAGCTTGTGTTTTCACTTTTTGTTTTATAGCTTCGATTTTTGATCGTAAACGTTTCCCACGCTTGCCCGCCCATCCTGCAGCAAAATCTGGTCCTAAATAATAAAGTAATTCATTATGCAGTAACAATTTTTCACCTACTCTTGTAAAAAATACACTGATCGGAATGACAAAAACTTATAATCACAAAAATATAAAAATCTTAATGAAATAAATATTCATGTATTATATATTTATATACAAAATGAAAGATGTTTATTAAATATATAATCATGTTCAAGCATACCTAAACTTGTTTCAGCGGTGAATGAGTGTTTTGTACCACGATTTGATTCAAAAATAAATCCCGGCAAATCTTCTCTCAGTATTGTTGCTTGTTGCTGACCATCACTATTATGAATATATAGTTCACCCTCTTTTCGAGTTGATAAAGCCCAATTTCCGACAACCAATCGCGTTGCGCCAGGTCGAGAGAGTATGGGTTGACTTACTGAATTAGGTTTCACTTGACTTCGTGCACGCTGTAATTTTTCCAAAAATTCTCCCCGACTTTCTGCAATACAATTGTATCCAATATCAATATTCAAGACAATCATAATCCCTAATTTTTTATCTCAAATTTGTGGAGAAATCAAATTATTAATGAAATTTTTTTTCTATTATTTCAATAATAGTAAAAAGATGAAAAAAATAAATGAATGACTGAATAGTGAATAAAATGAAAGATCCAATGCAACGAAAATATGAGAATATGCATTGAAAACATAAATTAAAAAGTAGTTTGGAAAACTTTTGAGCGTTACCTTACATCATATGCCATAACAATGATTATCACAGAAAAATTATAATGCATCAGAATTCTTGATAAATACCTACCCTCAGTTGTGAGTGATTCTGTATTCCTTCCTTTTCCTGTAGGAAGTTAGTAAAATGAGATATTATATAGACTAATGCTTCACACGGTCGTTAATCACAAATGAAAATTTAAATTCCATAATAAAAATATAATCATATATTTTATCGAACAAGTATTACTTCAATTTATATTGTTTAATAAATTTAGTCTAATTTGAATTGTTTTACCGAATTGTTTATCTAGTATTACATATTATCGACTTACCAGATGCATCAGTACCACTTTCTGGACTACCACTCGAGTACATGGTGGCAAGTTTTCCATCAAGAATAAATCTAAACCAGCCGTTACTCCCATTTGATAACTCTAATGCAGCAGCGTCAGACCAAGCATAGAGGCAATCGCGGCCACGACAGATGCACCAATCACGCCAATGATATGCCCGTCCGACTAATAACTCTCGTGCATCCTCCGCTTTATGTTCCTCTCCAGATTGATTGGATTCATTCTCAGGTTCTGATGACGAATCTTGCGGTCCAGCAAGTGTTGCCACTTTCGAAAAAACGCCAAGTCTTGCGAAATGCTCAAGAAATTCATCCTTGCCCTTCATCATAAGATCTTGAATCATTTGCAGCACGATTATGTGTCCATCTTCATCCTCCTGTCAATATGAAATCAGTTGACTCTTAATAATAATAGTATAAGTACATACATATCACTTTCATAAGCAAAATTTTTAAAAACAACTTTAGTTGACTATGTATTATATTTTATTTTGATTCAAGTTTGTAGACTCTTTTCTCATAATTAATATGTATTGATAAAATATGTTTCTATTCAGGGAAACTTCATGTCTTGGATGAAAATTAGCTTGTAACATTCAACGAATAAAATACGAAATTACAGAAATAATGTGTTCATAACATTGTCAATCGTTGTGAATGAATTAAAAGGTTAAAGATATTCTGTTAATGACGGAAAAATACACTTCGCTCAGAATCCACCTCCGGCCATCAAGTTTTACTATTATGTGAGTTGTGTTAGAATTCACGCATAGTCACTTTGTATATAAATATTCAAACATTTTTAATTGTTAATAAATACGTATGCCGTTTTCACTGTTGAAATGTAAAACAAAAATACGAAATAATTATCGCATGAGTACACACGATTTGGAAATCACATGAACAGTAAGTGAAAAAATAAATGGAGCAAGTTGGGAATTATTCTTTTTTCTTGGATTTGCAACTAAGCAAAGATGGTGCAAAATTATACAACGGATGTTACCGTTTTATCGATAATGTAGTTCTGGGAACTGGAAGACTTGCGAGACGTTAGGCAGGGCAATTTGGGGCCAACAAACAACTTGAAGGGCGGAGGCGGTGGTGGCGATGCCTTTATCTCAACTTCCTGCGAACAACCTTCAACTAGATCATGATTGCACTGCGTGCTATCTTCTAACTCTACGCCGATTGCTTTTTACTAACATAAGCGATTTCAAGGATGGTGACATTCCAAGAAATTTTTTGTATGTGTAAAAACTCAAGGCAATATACAAAATAGTTTTATCAGTTATGTCTGAAAAGTAATTATATAATGTATCTAACAATATTAAATGCACTTACCTCATTATCAAGTACATTCGCAATTACTTCGACAAGCATTGCACCACACCCAGCAGTTTTATCAGCTCCACATGTTTCTACCAGTAATTCTGGTTGAATATAGTGTACCATTTTTCGAATTAAATTTAAACTAGCCTTTCTCACACTTAATAACATTGTAGATTGAAATGTCGCACAAAAAACAGGCAATAATCTTCGTAAATAAACAGGAGCCATTTCTGGATCACCTTTGGGCTCTGTAAATTCTTCGATGTCATTGTCAGGTTTTCGATGCTCTTGGCTTGGTGGCAACATCCATTCTCCGGGTGACTGAAGAATCGCCGCAACTTCGCGATGTCCCTCGTCTACCCTTTCTCTTGCTTTGTCCAACGGCGTTTTACCGTCCTCATCACGTAAATCTGGATTGGCACCATGCCTAAGTAGTACTTTAGCAATAGCTGGTCTTCCAAAACAAGCGGCATAATGAAGACTTGATGAACGCTGACCTTTATTAACATCAGCCCCTCTGTCGCATAAAAATTCAACCATCTCCTGTGTTCCAAATGCAGAGGCCCAATTTAGCAATGTTTGTCCCACATCATCCATGAAATTCACTTCAATACCGGAATCTATTGCCTCAATAAGAGCATCTGTGTCTTTCGAACGTATACAATCAATTAATTGCCTATGTGATTTTTCACCAGCACTATCTAACCGTCGTAACCGAGGTAATAATGGCCCTGATGAACCACTACCTGAACCACGTCCCAAAGCTGATCGGCCCTCAAATAATAACACAAGCAACAAATCAACAAGTCTCATTGAATCGAGAACACATCTCTCATCACCTTTTAAGGATTTTTCAATAGCGTCAGGCAAATCAGAGCGAAGTAAATCGTGGGTTATTGATGGTGAACCACGGCATAATGTAGATAACAGACTTATTATTGTTGATACTGAGGCGCATGACTTCGGCTCAGATGCTGGTGATATTGATGGTGCAGTAGATGCTGTTGGTGTTTTTTGATTATTTAATGTTGTTGCCATTGATGTGCCAGGTCCAGCAGCATTTGATAATCTATAAAGTAATTCGGAAACAAGGCCGTTGTTAGCTAATGGTGCAGGATCGGTTCCACGTCGTGAAAATCTATCAGCCAATGATGCAAAACATCGAAGCGCACCATCTGCCACGTGAGCATCTTCATGTCTAAGCAACGTTGATAGCGCTTCCACGCAATCAGGCAAGGTTTTATCTTGTGGTTCAACTTTTCCACATAAACGTGATACAACCGCCATAGCTGAGTGCAGTGTATCACGATGTACTCGTGCCCCATGTTCACGTATGAAGCATAATGCACAGGGGAGACCACCAGCCTCAAAAACTGGACCAGCTTCTCTGGCACACACCAGTTCCAAAACCTTAATGCATTGCTCAGCTAAATCACGACTAGCACGAGAGCCGAGCCCAGCACCAGATAATCGACCACAAATAGCTTTTACAGCGCCTTCCATTGCAACAACACGACGTGTACATTCGGCTGATACATCTAAATAATATGTAATTGCACGGGCCGTTACTTCCAAAACACTATCAGGAGCATGTTCGTCAAGGAAAATACGACACAGTGCTGGCAGAAAAGTTCTTGGTGGGCAACTGAAAAAAAAAAGAACAAATTAGGAATTTTTAAATATACCCCCCATCCCAAAGTTTATTGTACCGATGTGTGTGCTTATTTTGTATTATTCACTAGTGTTGTTTATCATAAAAACAGATCAAAAAAATTTTTATATTTCATACTTACATTTCAAAACATCGGTCAACATTATCAGACATCAGCAGAAGCATACAAAGCTGCTCTAAGGCAATTAGTTGCATATCCCTTTCATCGCCTTGACCCATGCTCAGCCACTCCAGTAATGTTTCAGGATCAACTTCTGCCATCTGTTTGGCAGATAAAATAAAAATATGATCATCAATAAACTTTCATATAGGATAAGTTCGCTTATTTTCAGCTACTTTGCAGTAGTCAGCCGTGATGAAAACAATGGTATTTAACATTACTTTCTTTTTTTCTTAAATAAAAACCAAATGCACATGTGTACAAATCGAAAATCAATTCTCAAATTTGAAAAATTTACCGTTTTTTTCATACTAAAAATGATTAAAAATTTTTTTTCAAGAAATGCATTTTTTTTATCATTATCTGAGAAAGTATTTTTTTCAAGTGACTGATAACTGGCGAACTTATCCCCTTTGTAACTTTTCATTCATCTAACTTCATATAGCACTAGAAAATTCCAAATTTACCTTATAATTTTCAGGACCTTTTTTGGGAGCTCAAAATAAAAATCTGCGGAAAAAAGTCAACAATTATTTTATTTAGTACTTGAATTTTGAGAATTTAAAAATATAGAAATGTATATTTTTCAGCATTCCAAAATTATGTAAGGAATGCAAATAAATTTTAATCATCAACAATACTATTAAGAAACAATTAAAATACTACAATAATTCGTGCCGCTGAAAATCACGTTTAGATAATGTTAAGATAACAATAATAAATAGATCAACATAAACGAGTATAATAACCTATGTATAAATTTTAAATAGATATTTCACTATAATTTAAAGGAAGTGCATAATATTTCGACGTAAAATACGACTTACTGATGAAAAATATTCAACAAAGATGAGTACAAAGGAATAAATGGTGGAGTTGAAAAAAAAAAAATTTTGTATGACAGCAGAACGATTTATGTTGGGTGCAGAATATTGTACATTCACAGGTGAATGCGAGAAGGATGAAGATATATTAAAACGCATTTTTACAAATACATTATACACGTGTTTCTTAATAATATTATATTAAGGAAATTACAGTTAATTATTGCTTCTTGTCATTTCACTCGAACAATTAGTCATGGCAGTATCTAATCGTCAAAATGACAATAAAATCATCATGGGATACAAACACATTTCGATAACTAGTATATGACGTACCTCAAAGATACGTACCGATGGCCAAAGTGTTCCATTTTTCGCGGGATCAACTCGCCATTATTTCAGGTCAAATTGTTCATCAACGAAAACAGTTGAAATTGTTACAAATTTAATCAATGCTGGCACACGACAAAATATAGCAACAAAAGAAATTTGTGTCCACGATTTTTCTTTCAGTGCAACCTTTATTTTCTCTGTTTAGAGTAGGCCACTATATACTTTACCATTTGTGATGTGCTGACTACTATCGACACTAGAGGCGCTTCGCAATTTTTTTCACTTACTTGAAGTCTTTATCCCTGCTCCACGAAGAATAGACTTTTTTTTTCATGCTTTGCCCATATCAAAGATACAAAGAACTTCAAAAATTGAGTTTTTTCAAAGCAAAACTCGAATCTTTGTACCCTAAGATGCAGAAGACACTGTATCGTCGATTTCCATATGCTATTTCAAGTTGAAATTTTTAACTCCATTATTTATATGGCTAGCACCTAAGACCATAAAAGCCTATTAGCTACACTCTTCAGTGGTGTGTTGAGAATGAGATTTGGCGCAAGCGCACTATGATATTTGGATTCTTTGAACATAGTTTCTTCTTCAGAAAAAAAAAACATATAACCGTAGCCATCTGTAGCCGTTACGAGGGTCCTGTGTTAGGCGAATCTCTACTTTTCACGATTTCACCAAAATCTAACTCATATTATTGGCTGAAATCGTGAAAAATAGTGATAAGTAGAAATCTGAAGAGTAGACTTGTTGTTGTACTGCCCCGTGTTACAGCAGCTGATCATAATACAGTGTTATGTATATATGTATGTGTAATGTGTATGAAGTTAGTAGAAACGACCAATTGGTGAAACTGTTATTGATGCTGTAAGAGAAAAAAAAAGTGATTTTCATTTTCATTCGATTGATAAAGAAACTAAATGGACATATTAACAATTAATTACACATATTAATCGCGACACTTGTACGAATAAATATAGTAACTTACGTCAATCCATTGTCTGATATAATTGGCGGTAACGGATATCTCAATGGATTTTTAAATGGCAAATATTATCCACCAAAAGAAATATTTATTTGATAGCTTTCAGCAATGTGTTCATGCCTGTGTTACAATATTTTTTTCTACCCTAAAAGTATGACCTTGAGGTTGAAGATATTACAATTAATATTGATTACTATATATGCTTTCACATAACTACTTGTAAAAATTATTTTAGACCGTCGCAAAAAATACACGGATTTACATCGGTAAATACACCAATTCGATTGGCAAATTTGAATAATCAAGATACATACAAGATCAACGACGTTATTCAATTTTCATCAATTTACGCATTTTTAATGGAATAAATGTGATATGTCTTTTTATTTTCCTGGAATATATATCGATAGAATTAATGTTAGTTGCTTTTGTGATAGAAGATGTAATTCAATAGTATGTAATATCTATATTCACTCAAAAGCTGTTGAAAGGATGAAAATGATGGACGTATTTACAAAGTGCCATTGGGGTTTCGAGATTATTGAGCGCCAATGAACACTCCCAATGTTTATCAAGTCATAAATTAATATATATGCATATTAGGATGGCCTAAAAAAAACTTAATTTTTTTTTCTTTCATTATAATGAAAATATTGTTCAAGGTGACAAAAAAAAGAGTCTGTCAAAAGAGCAGCTTTTAATTTTAACGTTAAAAGGTGCTGCATCGTGATTTTTTATTTCTCGTATAAATAGCACGGAAAATCTTTCATATTTTTTTTTTATTTTTGTTGCGCTCTAACGAATTATTGTGCTGTGAAAACCCCATACATATTCTTATAGGAATTAATGATGTTTTTATTTAAGAACAAAAATAAGATTTCGCATTATTAATAAAATACAATTAAGATGATGATTATAAATATTATAAACTAATTTTTTATAAGTTTAATGTTCTTGGTTGATCTTAAATCACTTATTTTACGGACATAAATTAAAATATAAGAAACGGGAGAACTTTAATGTTGTTTGGCGCGTTGGAAAGAATTTCATAATTTGAGTTTTACAATACGACCTTGAATATGATAGAAATTTAAGGAGGTTCGATACCGATTATCTTTCTAGAGGATATCTTATAAAAATTCTATTGTATTTTGATCAGGTGACAACTCCTACCAGCAAAAAATTTACGTCAAAAAAAAGTAAATAACCCATTTAATTTATAATAAATATTATATTTTATTTCATATATTGTACCCATTAATAAAATAATTTTTTTTATATTAAAAAATTTTTGTTATTCCGAATTAATAAATAAATCATGTGCACAAAAAAGAGGCAAGAATGTTTAAACATGTTAATGACAGTTTGTGTTCTGCAGTTGGTGAGAAGTCTGTCACTAGTCAATCATGCGCAGTACAACTCTACTCTGCAGATCTCTACTTTTCACGATTTCACCAAAATCTAACTCATATTATTGGCTAAAATCGTGAAAAATAGTGATAAGTAGAGATCTGAAGAGTAGACATGTTGTACAGCCGATTTGAATTTCTCGCTATTTTTTGGTTTACACTTTTGCCATTATTTTCCTTAGGCTACGTTCCAGTAAGTGATCAGAACGCTCAAAACGTCCCTCAGGCCGTCCCATTTGGCGACTGTGGTCGTGGCGAATACGTCATGGATGACGTCATTAATTTCGCCACACACCAAACGCACAATCTGAAAACGTGGGTCGCGGCGGACGATCAGAGAATTTCGGCGCGGTTTTTGAAATTGTTGGGTTAAGTTGTCGAAAAATATACAAAAAACTGAAAGATGACGGCAACAAATATAGTGTAATTTATAAAAAATTACTTTTCATAATACATTTGATTAAGTTTAACAAAAAAATGAAATTTGATTTTTAATAATTATTATAAGACTATTTGATAATATATACCTACGACGTTCGTTATTTTTATTAATCATTTTTATGTAAAATTATGAATTTCTTATAATACATAAAATTGCTCTTATTTCCATTTTCAAAGATCGAGTTGTCATGTGATTTTGATGATTTATGTTTATTGTTAAAATTTACAAATTATCACTTAAGGAGGTTCGATACCGATTTCGAAAATAATACCAGAAATCTGAAATTTTTATTATTAAAAGATGAATAAATAAAATGCACAATGCCAGAATTCTAAATTGTTTTACTATACCGTTTTTGAATAATAAATTATTTAAATTATGTCTTATACACGTGAGTAAATGGATGAAAAATTAAGTAATGTTTTAGCTTTCATTGAAATGTTATCATCGTAATGAAATTTTTATTACTCATCAATTAGATATTATTGAATAAATTTTTAGATTTTCCAAGTTATTTCAATACCTAATTAATTAACTATTTATAAATATAGGAACAAAAAATGATCAATGACGTCAATCGCACAGATAACTTGAGAAAATATGGCAACAGTGTACACCAAAAAATAGCGGGAAATTCAAACCGCTTCCAATATATCAAGAGTTATATAATGCAATGAATGCCACAATAACGACTATGCTCACGACCGTAGTTTTTCCCGTTTCAATTACTTGTGATTTGCGAGCATTACAATCATATATAAATTCAAAGGGGACAGAGTTTGGGGTCGTTTCGAACGTTCAGCAGGATATTACAAATGGCAAGTTTGAAAAAAAATTAAGCAGGGGGTATTAGGCCGGTAGTCCACGAGCTAACGTAGTTATATAAACACGGGACGAGCGGTGACGCCACATATCGTCAATTATTTACGAAATGTGAAATCAAATATTGCGCGTTTTTTGAT
>JAQQBR010000005.1:884215-903899 GCA_030347285.1 Microctonus hyperodae
AAATGAATCAAAAGTCAAATTGTTAATAATATAATATTATCCAAATAGAAAAATTTCAAATTCTCAATTGGGTTTTATGAATTGAAAAGCATCTTTTTTGCAGGAATTAGTTTTTTCCCTATATTTCGAAAGTTTTACGATTTTTATATGTGTATGAAAATCAAGTTTTTTCATTTTTCAGCTGTAATGTTTTCAAAGAAAATTGTATCAATGAAATCGTACGATATTACCTGGTTTATTTTAATGCTGTTGATCTATTGTTCAAAAACATGAACATTCCAAACGTGTATATGCACATCAATATTGCCAAAATTGTTTTTGAAGATGTAGGTATCGCACATCTCAATGAACTACATGATTTGTAAAACTTTAATTTCTTTTTAGGAAACATTGATGCCCTTTGATTTTGTAAATCAAGGTGAAATTCACTTCACCGAATTGATGTCTAAATTACCAGCGTATCTGAAAAAGTATAGCTCTTCATATCCACCTGATTCCTTTGACCACGTTTGCATAATTACAGAGTGCGTTTTGTTGAAATTTATTTCAATAATATATTTGTCCAATTCGTTTGAATAATAATATTGTTAATGCACAATTTTTTTTTTGTAGACGCCCTATTAAGTTTGAGACTACATTAATACATGGTGAGAACAATGCCGTCAAAAATAATAACACATTCTGTCTATTTATTGTTCCTCATGTTAGTTACTGAATTTTGATTTTTAATTGCAGCATTAACGAAAAGTGGTGACGACTTGATTTCCGCGAGAGCAAAAGGACAATTTTATGAATCTGTTCCATTTACAGTTATAAGAGCCGAAAACTATTACTCCGGTTATTATCACGCGGCTGAAGAAATTGCACAGGTGTAAGTTTCCTTCCATCACTCTTGAATATAAAAATGAAGTCTAATGGAAATCAAACATATTTCATTTAATTTTCAAGCTGATGCAATGTCACGTTGTATTTTATATATAGATCAGACATTTATTATAATACAACACTTAACAAGTTCGAGGAGGCAGGACTTTCAAATTGCATTCATATAGTTCTTTCATAATAAATAATTTTTTTTTTGTTCACTATTTAGTTTGAGTCCAGATATCGATCCATTGGAATACGAAGAACGTTTGGTATGGAGTCAAAATAGCTTGAAGCAATTTGAAGTATTTTTCAGGTACTGTAAATAAATAAATGAATTATTCTATTTTTCTAATATCAAATCAATGTCTGATGTAATATTCATAAAAATTTCATGATTTAGTGAAAATCCAAATCGGGTTTTTTTGCGAAATCAACCACGATCACTTTTCTCGCCTGGCCCACGTGTACTTATAAGTCCAGAAGCACAATGCCAATGTCTTGGATATGATTATTATAGAAAAGTATGTGGACTGATAAGCACCAGGACTTATATTATAAATTCTGTTCCATTATGGCAGTACAAATTAGTAATTTATTTCTTGTGTTTAACAGGGACTTTTTTATTCAGGTACTATGGTTAAAGCGAATTCATGTTTGAAACCTTTGGAATGTCATAAAGAAAGTACAAATGAACCTGACACTGTTTCGCTATGGCCACTAGATGGTACACGGTGTAGAAATACGAAGGTTCGATATAGTTACTGATTAATAATCATTGTATGAAAAAAAACACGAATTGCAGCTCTATTGTGAAATTCCTGTTACAGGTCTGCTGGGCAGGTCAGTGTGTACTTCGAACGGAATGAACAGAAGGTTGAGAAATAGACAAGAAATATATATAATACAAAATATTGCGGATGATTAAGAGATCAATGAATTATTGAATATATTATCAGGTGAGAAAATACCTATTATACGAATGAATAGTTCGTTATTACTTTGACTACTGATAATGTTCAATAAAAATCAATATCTCTCAAAATTACTGTTGTTTTATTTATTTCATTCATAATTTTCCGAACATGCAGTCGCAATTTTTTTTCGCATTATTTGTTCCAGGTAAACTTTAGTCTATTGATGAGAATCTGATGAACAAAAATGGAAATCTTTTGCATGTTTTCAACAAATTACACGTTATTTCTGCATGATGATGAGTAGAATTATGGAACAATATTTTTAATTTAATGGAGCGCTCCAATTTTTGAATAAAATTTGAATTGTAGAAATTTTCACAAATTTTATAATGTATTACACGACGTGTAATACATTCGATTTATCTCACCGAATTCTACTTCGTGCAATCATAATACTTTACTATTGTGAAACCACAGTATTACACGATGTGTAATATGTCAAATTATTAAAATAATCAACAGTCGATACATCAATTAAAATTATTTTATATTTGATATATTTTTTATATGAGGCGTTGTGAACCAGAATAGATTATTATCTCGCTTGAGCGGAGAATTTAAAGGTCCTAATGTGAATAAAAATACTTTCATAAAAGTTTACATGATTTAGATGAATTAATCTTCAATGAAAGTGTGAAAAAAAACTTGGAACATTTAATTAAATTGATTTCGATCTAATTAAACCAATAATGAAATGATATGAAACACTGCATTTATATTTTGTATAAATAATTATAATAAATTGAATAATATTATGATAAAATTAAATAATTTATACGTAGTATAATTTAATTTTGAGTAGAATTTATATTTTGTATTCATTCAGTGTTTAAAAAATTATGCTACTATCGATTTAAATATAAACTATAATACAAAAATTGGTCAATTTTAATACTCTTCAATGTCAATTACATCAACAGAATTTAGTATACGATTAAATTATAATTATAAATGAATTTAATCTAATTACATTTGAATATTAATAATAGATCAATTATATTTGTAATAAGTGCTTTAATTTAACATCAAAATTGTTTTCTATCATCGAAATTCCTTTCATAAAACAATTATTCTATAATTATAAATAATTATATTAACAATACAATATCATAAATTACATATTGATATCATCAATAAATGTCCTAATAAAATTCTATCAATTCATTGACAAGAGTGATTTTATATTATTTATAACAATTTATCATTATACATGATGATGAGAATTGTTGAAATATTTTAAGATTTATATCATCAAAAATTTTAAATTAAATAATTATTTATTCATATTTTATATTTCATAATGAATAAATTTATTATGAAAAATATCATATCTTAATTTAAAAAAATATCAACAAAAGATTTTGCTTACAACTAAATTCACTAAATAAACAATAAAAAAAAAAATATAATTAATTCTAAAATCACAAAAAACCCATACACTGTTAAATTACTAAATAAATTAACAAAACTTACTACAATATTTCCTAGTTATTAAATCATATTAATATTATTCAATATATCTATTTATTACAATAAATTGATGATAATTAAATATTTTTTATTTGAATTCAATCATTATTACGTTTAATTGAATCAAAGATTCAATTTCAATGCTAAACATTATCAATTATTAAGATCTGAGCTTTGTAATAATTTATTTTTAATATTTTTTTACCTCATCGTGATATGATAAATTAATTGTTACAGAGTACAAAGAACTCTTATATACTTTTTATTCTGTTTTATATAATAAAATCATGATACCGAAGATTATTGCTCATTGAAACAAAGCCTCAAGTGAAGTTAACAAATGACTGATAACACTAACTACGATAAACAATTATAAATAATAAGATAAAAAAATACCGTCTGTCAATAAAGATAATGTATATAAAATCTTTGAGCACTTGCCATCAGTTCTTCACTGTGTCAATTTTATCATCCATCTCACAACAGTCATGCTCTGTTCATTATAATATCATTTTATTTTCATGTCTGAATCTCATTTGTAATTCAAGGTTTTATGTCAAACAAAATTGACCTCATCTGCAATGAAAATAAATTTATTTGGAAAAAAATATTAATTGAAAATTTAAATAAAGAAGTTTATATATTAACCATTATTATTTTGTTGAGAAATAAAACGTTGTTTTATTTGAAAGACAATAAATGCGCATAAAATATGAGGCCAATATTTAAAAGTGTCATGATGTTATTTATGCTGACTCCCATCGTGAAGCGCACACACGTTGTTCAACAACGATACGTAGCACTTCGTGGGATGTTTTAAAGTATTTCTGAATATTTTAAGTGCGCAGAAAATAAATACTCACGTGTCTTCATGAATAAATTAATATTATATAAAATAATAAACTTATCATTTGTGTCAATTGAACATTGGTGTTGTTACTCAGTCTTTGAATTTATCACATCATTAAAAATTTTAAATATGAATGAAACTTATGTAAAGTCACTTAATTTATTCACATACTTGCAACATGCAAATAAATTATGGTATCTTGTTAATCCTTATGACACATCATTTAAATTGCCGATAGAAGTACCAGACTATCAACAAGAGGTAATTATAATTATATTTATCTGTAATGTTTCATTTATAGGTCACTTTAAGTATTATTAATCAAATGTTTGTTTTGGATTATCAGTATTTTTTCTCATGTTATTTTTAATCTTATCAATGTCTCCTTCATAAAATACATAAAATAAATGTTTACATGTATTTTAAAATTTATCATTCTTCATTCATTATTGCAAGTAAAAATGTCTGCAAGATTTAATTCGTTTAATATTTTTTCATTCTGATTAATGCAGATTTGGATTTCATTTTTTTTCCTCATTGTTTTGGAGCAAGTGATACTTTATGCAAAGAAACAAAGTACATTTCGTTTAAACGATCACGTCACATCAATTTCACATTGGATGTTACAAGAGTCTGGACGGTAAGCATAGGTAATTTTTCCCATATAAATCCCATAAAAAAATATTGCAGTCCTGTAATGAAATAATATAGACAATATAAATGATTAAAAATCCGAAATAATTCATAAAAATAATTATTTTTTCTTACCGTAGAATTTTTTTTCGTGGTGCAGAGTATTATATTTACATAAATATTTATGAAAAATATCACATATGGAATTTACCATGGAATTCAGCATGGACTTGGTACATCACAGCAATAAGCGTTGATTTTTGCTATTATTGGGTTCATCGAGCAAATCATGGTATATTTATAATCATTTATTTTAATCCACACACTAAAATGTGTCTGATGCATTTGTTGTAATTTTTATATGTATACATATGTTTATATTTAGATGAATTGTTGTGTGATATTTATAGAGATTCATTTTTTGTGGGCACAACATCAAGTGCATCATAGCAGTGAGGAATTCAATCTTGTGGTTGGCTTGCGGCAATCCATCTTGCAACAGTGGTGTAGTTTTGTGAGTAAATAAACTCATATTACATTGATTTGTAATTAAATCTATTTACATGTTATTCAATATCAACTTGATCCAGATTATAATGTGTATTTTAAAATTGTCTTGATGATTAAAACAAATATTCAAGATACCAACGGAATAATTTTGTGTGAAAGTCCAACCAAAAATTTTATCAATTGTTCTGAAATGAAGCAAATTTTATAACGATTTTTAGAACAAGAATTTGATTTGAAATACAAAACATATTTTGACATTAAATGAATAATATTTCATGTTAAATCTCATACTAAATTTTTGTCCGTTGAATTTTATAAATAATGTTGTATTTTTAGGTAATTAAATTTGTGTAAAAAAAAAATTCAACACAAATTCTGATTGAATTTTTTGCAGTTTATATAAATATTACTCTAGAAAATAAATTATCAGATATTAGATGATATTTATTTAATATTTGTTAAATTATTTTTTTAGGTTATGTAAATTATATCTAGGAGAGAAATTTATTTTTATTGTTATTTCATTAACAGATGTTTTACTTACCTCTTGGAATAATTATACCGCCATCTCATTTTATTGCTCATCATCAATTCAATTTGATTTATCAATTATGGATTCATACAACAGTTATTGATAATCTAGGTTTCCTAGAGTTGATTTTCAATACACCTCAACACCATCGAGTACATCATGGCGAGTATATGAAATGTTATTTTATTATTCTTCAGACTTATTGTTATGTCAAGATATATTCAATCAGCTTTGATTTCAAAGCATATTTTATAGCGAACATTGAACCAAGTTTATAAATTGTATGTTGACTTACTTTAATTCACGATGAAAGAAATATTTATTGAGTGTATTTATTTACTTAAATACTTTGATTGAATAATATTTAATTTATTTTGGCATTTTTATTTTATTAATTCTTGCCATTTTCATTTCATTTAATTGTGATACATCAACAGGTTGCAATTTATATTGTCTGGACAAAAATTATGGAGGAGTTTTTATTATATGGGACAGACTATTTGGAACGTTCATCGAAGAACAATCAAAAGGAAAAATTGTTTATGGACTTGTTGTTAGTCCACGTTCATTCAATCCACTTTATTTACAAGTCAGTACATTGAAAAAAAGGGAAAGAAAATGCAAGAGATGAATTTTGGATATTCAAGAACTTGAATGGGATTTTTATATTATTTGATAAATTGTTTCAGACATTTTATACAACAGCGATGATTAAAAAAAGTATTAATATGAACATGTTAATGGATAAATTGGCTGTAATTTGGAAAGGACCCAGTTGGTTACCTGGTTTACCTCGTCTAGGTCTTGATGAATATAAAATTAATGTAAGTTAAAATCAATAATAAATTCGTATTGATCAATTGAATTGAATTAATGATTATTTTTAGGTTATCTCTAGAGTCAAGTTTAATCCATCCATACCGATTTGGCAAACATTTTATATAACTTTACATTTTTCTATTATTTTTTCAATGCATTTTTACCTGTACGACGATATACAAGTAAATTAAAAAATATTTAATTTTATATAAGACTTTTTTCTTTTCACTTAATAAATTAATAATGTAAATTAATTTTCTAGAATTCCGGAACACTCATAATGAATAATATCTTTGCATTGACTACAATAGGATTATTATTCGATGAATTTGAATATGCAAATGTCGTTGAGCTCATGCGATGTATTATTTACTTGATATTCTTTAATTGCAACTTCAATCATATATTTTTTATATATTTGTCATCTTGTTGCATATGGATTATTGATATAATCAACCAAAGAAAAAAAAATATGGCTAAAGCCAATAAATTAGTTTCTTTATGATTTCTTCAATTCTCTTTTCTTCAGACTGATAATGTAAATATGTATAATATATAAAGAGAAAATGAAGGAGAGGGAAAGAGAAAGACTGTAAATGGCCTACCAGAATTACGTTTTGCATATAAAATCTTGATGGATTTTCATGGGTATGTATTCAGTTCACGTTATTTATATATATATATATATTCATTGTTGCATTGCATATTATTATAGACCTTAACCTCAATTTTTAATTTAATAATAGATAACAACGTCATTGAGTGTAAGATAAGCAAAAGGAGGACAACTGAGCGGTCAAATAAACCCCATATGTTGGCCATGTTGACCAATATATTCGCGCAGTAGTTATAATCATTTTTATTTAATTATATTTATCATATAATAATTATTTTAGTTTAAAGTATCTTTATATATAAATAAAAAATGAGTAATCAAAATTATTGATTGTTCATGACATCGTTTATTTCAATTATCAATTAATTTTTGTAATATTTTTCTCGTTCATTTAAAAAGGCTTTTTACCAAGATTAGAATGTGTTTTACAAAAACATGCCATTTTTTAATATTTATAGCACTACATTTATAGTACAAAGTGAACATAAATATTAATTATTACCTGGTTTTATAATTTTTTTTTGTTTTTTTTTCTTTTCATTTAAAATATTAATATACAAATTGCAACGTAATGCGTGTAAAAAGTCTAAAACAATTAAGCAAATGAGTTATTATTTTTTGTTTATTGTTTTTTTTTTGTATTCCATATTAAATTTAAGAACACTGAAATTTACCCGAGTGAGACTGTTAATATATTTATATATATGTTTACCGGAAAAGAAGTTAATTGTATGATTTTCCGTACCATATTTATGAAACTTACATTCGTGACATACTTAATCAACAATTAATATTTTTTTTTTCATCATATAGATATTATACGTTCAAAGGTTATCAATTTTGTTTGTTTTTTTTTGCGTATTGATTAATCATTTCTTTACTTTGTTTAATTCAACGTCATCGAACACACCAATAACGGACGAATATTAACGTATAATAATAAAATTCATAGTTAATTTCACGCAATGCACAAGCCCAAATTATATCCACACATTTTTATCATAAATTCCTGGTAAACATCACGTTTTCCATGAGTAAAGCTTTTTTTTTTTTGTAAGTAATGCCATAGCAAATATGTTACTTGTAACCGCAGCCATAAATCCAGAAATAAAAATCTGTAATCTTCAAACAAAATAAGTTCAAATTAATTAATATATTATATAAATAAAAGGAATTAAATAATATTCAAAAGCAAAAAATGATGAGACAGAATAAATAATTAATCCAAACACGCAAATTATAATAATGAAATAAAGCCAAAATAAAAAGAAAAAATTCAAATTCATTTTGTCTCATAATATTAAATACATTTACAAACCTAACCTCAATTTTCCTACATATCTGGCGTGGCTTTTGAAAATGTTGTCTTGCCATTTTTGGTAATCTTAACATCAACCGATATTTCATCATTCTTTGGCTGATAAATTCCAATATCAACGCCATGATTATCCTCAATATGTGACGGTTGATCCAGCACTGGCATCTCCAATGAATCCGAAGAAATACGCCTTACACTATTGAATGGATCTATGATTTGTGTATCTTGAGACTCACGAACATTATTCAACGAGTCAGAATAACTTAATGATGGAAAATCAATAGTTGTTTTCATTTCCAATGAATCTGAACTTCGAAACATTGGATTATATTTTTTCTCAGCATTTTCTTCAAGCTCAAGTGAATCTGTACTTGTTTCCATAATATTTGTCGTTTCACGCGTTCGTGAAACATCTTCAGTTTCAGGTAACGCAGATGTAACAATAATTGGTTCATTTTTTTCAAGATCAGTAATTTCAATTTGCGATATGTCTTCAGTTGTATCATCTTGTCTATCAAATTTTTCAACATTTGCTTGAGCAATACGAATTATTTCATCAATCTCCATAATTCTTTTTTCATAATCATCTGATCCTGAAGTACTTGGATTGAATGAACCAGCAACGCTGCTCTCAGTTAATTTAGGTTTAGGTAAATTCTCCAATCGATAACGATTCTCTGGACTCTCATGTTCCAATAAATCTTCTTCTTCTTTAGCACGTAATTCAATAATGTGTGCTTCTTTGCACGCACTCTCTAAACCCTCGAAATCTTTCAATGATGACACAGATATATCATCGCCGTGTCCAGAACGACTTGTCATATATCTTCGCGGAAGACTGCCATTATTAATTGAATCCTGTGAACCACATTGCTGTAATCTTCTGGCATTTTCACTAGCAACAACGTTTTCTAATGATTCAAATTCTTGAAGTGAATTCATTGATATATTGTCATGTTCAATAGACTTGGAAAGTATTTTTCTACCAGCAATAATATCATATTCTACAGCGCTACCATAACTGCCTTTCATACTTCCACTGCTACCAATTGATCCTTTATGACTACCAAGACTACCAAAACGACTGCTTCCAGCTTCAAAGTCAGTTATTTCTTCTTCTTTGATATCTTCAAGTGGTCCACGATCATATTCCAAATCAAAAGCACGTGAATCAGCTTGAAATTGCATTTCCATCCATTTTTTAGCATCTTGTTCATCATCAGAATACGATTGCGAGTATTGATCTTCATTCGATGCTTGCGGTGGACTTTCTTCTGGATCAAAATCAAATAATTCATTATTTCTTATCACCTGACTCGCAGATATTTGTGTATCTTCCTTTGTATCTGTAATTGAATTTTCTAAATCTCGATCAAATTTCTTCGCCACAGTATGCGGTATTGTTTTAATAGATATACTCTTTCCTTCGGCATCAAATTCTTCAGCTTCTCTACCAACTTCTTCAATGACAACGAAATCATCTATTATATCAGGCTTATCAACTAATTCAAATGAATCGCTATCAGGTGAATGTCTCTCGATTTTTTCCCGTTCAATCACCGTTTCAGTTGACATTCCCGAGGTTGATGATGTTGACATACTTGCTTGCTGAAGAACGGATCTTTTGGATAATAATAACGTCTCTGCCTCATCCAACATACTTGCAGAACCCATTTTCAATTCTGATGAATCGATATCATCACCAGTCGATTGTGGTTCAATAAATTTCAATTTATTTTCAGCCGACGAACTACTTTCAATTTTTCCACTTAATTGCTCAGTTGTGGCATCAATTAAAGATGTTTTAACATCATCATCTTCACTAATCATAACACTAGATGTAATTTTTGTCGATTGATCTTCATTGGAGCCTTCTAACATCTCAGGATCCAATGAACTTTCAGCATCGTCAGATATTTGTTGGAATATCATTTCTGATGATCGTTTCATTTTATTAGGAATGTCGCCAGATACATTGTCAAATGATTCATCAAGTGGGATATCACTACCTAAAGAATCTTCTGACACTTTACCTTGATCATCCTCATCGTCTAAAGCCAATTCTAAATTTTCGTTTATTTCTTCTTTGTCGATTTCTTCTTCTGATTCGGACGCTACTAAAGTCTCGGTTAATTCACCTGTACTGTCGATGCTACCTAAATGACCAGAACTCAATGAATTTAATGATTTCATTGACTCCCGTGAACTAAGAGTCGACACCGCACTGTGATATTCTTGCGATGTTCGTTTAGATATTGAAGATTGTTCAATTGACATCAATGCAGTTTCGTATTCGGATGCTGTGCCTGAAAGAACACCTGACGCCGATTGTAATGCTTCAATATCAGAAGATGATGGTCTACTTCCGCTACCGATTTCATAATCGCATGATTGATAATTGCTACTTTCACCTGAACTTGATCCACCCTCACTTTCGGAATATATTTTCTTTGATACTCGTGCGGGTTTTTGACGTTTCCTTGGTGCTGGTTGAGGCGGCAAAG
Organism: Microctonus hyperodae; assembly: GCA_030347285.1. Taxonomy (NCBI): domain Eukaryota; kingdom Metazoa; phylum Arthropoda; class Insecta; order Hymenoptera; family Braconidae; genus Microctonus; species Microctonus hyperodae. The sequence continues at coordinate 895,309 of JAQQBR010000005.1, forward strand.
ACAAAGAGCTACTTCCTTCTTTAGTTTCTACATCTGATGATGATCTGCTTGCTGGAATTGGTACAGAAGAACATTCATCGATAACTTTATGAACGGCAACTTTTATTTCTCCAGCTACTGATTCATCTGTGATATTTTTATTATTATCTGCGGTCTCTGACATATTTTCGTATTCTTGATTTCGCGGTTTTACAGTGGACGATTCCGAGTGCACATCGCGATCAGTAACAACTTGCTCCAAAGATGGGGCTTTGTATAAAAAGGGAAGATCATTGGGAATGGATTCAGGTTGAAGTTTAAATTGAAATTCAGACGGTGAATCTTTAATTTGAAATACAGTTTCACTATTTTCGCTTAATTCTTCAATTAAATCTTGTTTAGCAGCTTCTAATGATTCTTTAACTTCAGCAATTTCCTTTTTTACTACTTGATCCAATACCGTAATTGCATATCGTGCACTCAACTCTACATTTGATAAATCATCTTTTTTTAATTTTAAACTACCTGAATCTATTGACAATCCCTGAACGGATTTATCGCGAGTATCAGAACTTTTTTCAAGATGTTTTTTTGAGTTGTCTAAAGATTTATTAGGAAATGTTTCCTTTAAACCTTTTAATGCCACTTCAACTTTCATTTCTTTTTTTTCTACTGCTTCAAGCACTTCTTGTGTATCTACGTCTTTCTCTTCAGCTTCGTACATTTCAATTTTTTCATTTGATTTTATTGATTTCGTATCAATTATTGGTACATCAACTGAAATTTTTTCATTCAATTCAACAATCGACTCATCAGTCGGAATATATTCAGGTATTTCTGACTGTTTGGATACAAATTCTTCAACAATTGATTCTCCTTCACTCTCTGAAGTTCTTCGTGGTGTTAAAGGAATTTGTTCATCAGTCGGTGTCTTTGCTTCATATTCTCGTTTTAATGTATCAACTAATTCTTGACAACTTACATCAAGTTTATCCTCTATCAATGAAACTTCTTGTTCCACATCGATTTCATTAACCAATTCAACGGTAAATTTACGTGGTTTAGCTACAGTAATTTCAACTGCTGAAGATTCTCTTACAGAATCTACTGTACTTATATCCTCGGACGATCTCGTAACCGATTCTAATTCACCAGAACCATCATGCGATGATGTAAAACTTTGCTGTTTAACAATACTCGAATGATATTCGTCAAGTTCTTTATCAAATTCTTGTGACGGTTGTAATATTTCAGTAACAACAATTTTTTCCTCTCCAATCATCCATTTACTGTGATCGATTTCTAATTCTTTCAATTTAGTTCTTGGCGAAACAACTGGCGGAATTATATTTATATCAATTTCATTTGTATTTAAATTTGTAATTGTTTCCGCATCGGGTCGTTCATGCTCCATTGATGAAAATCCTGCGTCATCGCTTTCAATCCAATCGTCATTTTTAATAATATCAGATACTTTAGTAAAACTTTGACTTTGTCCGTGAACTAAAGACGATTCCGAAGGTGTGCTGGGACTAAATGTCATGTCTGTATCACAAATTTTATCCAGAGAATGCACTGCTGGACTCTCGTGAAGTTTAGTGAAATTTAAATCTTTCATATACTGATCATCAGATGAAAAATTGCGATCGTAAAATTTCCGAGGTTCATCATTTTCTAATGATGATGCGTCAATTAAATCCTGTCGCATTTCATAATCTTGTACGGGCTCAAGAATTTCTAATACACGTGCTCCAGAACTTTCGCATGCTTCGAATTTTAATGCAACTTCCCCCGGTTCTTCGATATATTCTTCCGCGACTTTTATTTCTATTGGTAATTCAATTATTTGTTTAATTTGGTCATTATCATTTGATTGTTTTTCCATTTCAAAAGCTTCCTCAAGTTCAATTTGATCGGACATACTGCTGGGACTCATTGTAAAGTCTCGATCAATTATTTTTGCTTGCGATGATGATGATGCAAAACTTTCCTCTCTGTCATGAGGCGTTGAATCCTCATCTTTTGTTAAATCATCGCTAACACTTAAACTGCCACGTGTCGAATCTTTATCAAGTCGTTCGTCATGTCCTAATATTGATGCACGAACTTGTTCAATGCTTTCGATTACTTGCGCTTGACTTTCTTTTCTTTTACCCATAATATTTTCAAATTTCTTTGTTAAATCATCAGCCAATTCTTCGTCAAAGGTTTCAGATTCAACGTCCATGTGTTCGTTCTCAAAATCAAAACCCAATTTTAATGCGCCTGAACTTTCTGATCGTTTGACAATTTCATCTTCAATCGATTGAACAATTGTTTCAGCAATATTTCTTGCCTCGGATTTATCTACATTATGCGAAGAATTATCCTCAAATATTTCTTCAACAAATGCCTCATCACGAGAAATATCCTCGGATGTTTCACGCGATGGAAACATTTTTGTGTCTGAATGACTCGACGATTCTTGATGAATTTCTTCACGAATTACCGCAGCTTTTAATTCATCATCGAGACTCATTCTTAATTCAGATACATCAATTTCTTTTTCTTCTCGCGATTGTAATTCGTCTTTTTCGATTTTAACCGCCATTTCTATTTCATGTTCTTTTAATTTTTTCATTCCTGCTTCTTGAATGACAATTCCATCACTGTCTTCCAATGATTGAACATGTTGCTCATCATTTATCATTGTCATAGCTTCAGAAGCAGATGCATCAATAATTTGCTTACCTCCCGATGAATTTACAGCGATTTCTTGAGTCATAATTTTATCAGATTTTTTAACTTTAGATATTTTATCTTCTGTGGTTTCGTCCAATGTTTCTCTAGTTACTATTGATTCTATCGATTTTTCACAAAGTTTTCGTTCATTTTCTTTATGCATTAAAGTTTTTTCATCACCTCGTGATATTTCCGATGAGATAATTTCCTTTTTCTCCAACTTTGTTGACTTTACGTGATCAACTTTTGACATTGTTACTGATATCTCCGATGCCATTAACGTTTCCATATCTTCAAATGCTTTCATTGCTTCTTTGGCATCAGTAAATGTCTTTGTAAATGTTTGAGATTGTGTTTTAGTTTCTGAAGTATGTTCTTGATAGTGTTGAGAAACTTTTTCGGTAATTTTTGTTTTGGTTGTCTCAGCTATTTCTTCTTCAGTTGGATCTTTATCAATAATTTTTGTAATACTTGTTTCAATCACTCTCTTTGGAATGCCAGATCGTTTTTTCTTATCATCCGGAATGATTTCAGTATCTTTAGACAATGATTCAATCACATTATCTTTTAACTTTGGAAGTTTTTCTTTATCAACTTTACCCGATGGAACGGGAATTTTAGATTCTCTTTTATTAAAATCTTTTTCAGATAAATTTGATGTTTCTCTTTTAAATAATGGAATGTCTCCTTTAGTTTCAGTCACGTCGTGTTTAATTTCAAATTGATTTGTTATTTCTGTTTTAATTTTCATTGGTATTTTTGAGGTTACTTTTGTTTCTGTAATAATAATTGAAGTTTCTGGATCGTTATCTTTTTTCATATCCAGATTTTTATTAATAACAGATTTATCTGATTGTTCCGTTGTACTTTGCATTTCGTCATTACTGAAATTTATTTCAGAAGTTAAAAATTCTTTGTCTTCAATATATTTCTGCGTCGTTGTTTCTAATTGTGCGTCCTTGACCTTTTCTTCTGTTTCAAATTTACTTATAATCTCCGGCAGTATTTTTCGAGGAATCAATGAAGGCTTTGGCTCAGATACTTCTAATGCTTCTGGCTTTTTATTAACCTCTACAGTCATCTTATCAACTGTCTGTTGTAATTCGTCCCCAGTAAATTGTATTTCATTAAGAATAAATTCGCTACAAATTTGCTTTTCTTCCTTGATTAATTCCGGCAAATTACCAATACTTTCCAATTGCTCGACAATATTAATTTTTGTTACATCACTTTTTTCACCTCTCTCAAATTCTAGAACATTTCTGTCATGCTTAGCATCTTTTGTATCAATTTGCTCTTCAGTAATGCTTGTTCTTCTCTCAATTAATGAATCTTGCGATATTAATTTAGATACTGGTCGTGATTTTGTTGCCAATTCTTTTTGTATTTGTTCCTCAAAATAATGCGCTTTTTCAGCGACAGAACACTCTGACATATCTGGAATATTTAAATCCTCCATTGTTTCAGAACGTTCTGGCATTGTGTCTAAATCTTCCTCTGACACAACATTTTGTAAATAATCACTATCACTTTCATTGATAGTAAGCTGTGAAGTTCTTGATACCTCTGACTCAGATCGTTGATAGTTTTCTCGTTTTTTTGTAATATCTTCCCAAAATTTTCGTTTTTCTGAATATGTCTTTTTTTCACGATTTGGTGATATTTCTCCGTCATTGCTTATGTTATTGGGATAACTAGCATCTACGGATTGTATAGGACAAGCCACTTTTTGTGCAAGGGATTCGTGAATGGTAGCGGCATCTAGAACAACCAAGAATTATGTTCGTATTATTCGATTTATTATTAGAATAATTCATTTAATTTGTCTGAATTTTTTGATTCAATAAATATGTATACATTTCGTTACAATAAACTTTATTCGAATTATTTTAACGAGATTCAATAAAGTATTTTTTAACTAAGATTAAAATTATAACGACGTAACCTCTTTACATTTTATTTCTTCTTTATCGTTTGTTTCCTTTTCCTTTTTTTTTATTTTCTATCATATTTTGTACATAACAATTAATCATTTTAACTATTAATTATTGATTGATACCATTCATTTGAATATGTAATACAAGCCAAAGATTTTTAACAAATAAAACTGTTCTTTTTTTTTTTTTTTTTAATAAACTTTCTATTAAGTCAACATGGATGTAAATTTTATATTTAACATTTCAATATATTTTATTTTGATTTCAGTTAATATCCCATTTGGTTGTCTATGATAATGTTGAGGACGGCATTTCTTTCTGGAATATAATAATTAAAGAAACTCGAATAAATTTCACGTTTATTTAAATTTGAATTTTATAATTATTATGAAAATGATCATTCAATTATTTCGTTTATTTGCATATGAAGGCAATTATGAACAAAAGAAAATTATTGAAATGAAATATTACATCAAAACACTTATGAATAAATAGCATTATTTAATTTAACAAATTGTATCGTGATAAATAAAATGATTTGAAAATGAATGAAACATGCAACAAACATGTCAATAAATTTAATTTAAAAATTCATTCATTCTCAAGCATTAGAAATTCATCAGCTCTCGATGCAACAAGAACAAAAATACAAAACGTACTAAATGAATCAAAAAAAAGAAAAATTAAATAAATAAAAATACGTGTGTATCGTATAAGGATTACTTTGGCCTTTTTTGTCTTTAAATTTGTATTAAATTCTATTTCCATTATCATTTCAATAATATATCGCGATTTCCTTTGAATATATTTATTAAATTAAATTAATCAATATCTTCAATGTCTGTGTGACTGTCACTAATATCATCAGCTATGTCTGGGACACTCAATAAATTTTCCATTTTATTAACATTTTTAACAACAACTTGAGATGCTGCCAACAAATCAAAATCCTCCAATATATTACGCTGTCCATAAGCACCTTCGGGTTCTTCATCTTCATCAGATACATCGATGTCTTCTGAATCTGTTCCACCGTGCAATTGATTATCAATCGCACCCAAACCATGTCGAGACTCATGCACATCATCAGATTCATCAAATGACATTTGATTTCTAATCTCTACGGAAAATGGTCCATCACCCTCTTTAGTAGTTATTGTTCCACCTCCAAATTCACGAAGAATATCAAATCTTGGTTTGATATAAATTGGTGTTGCATCAATATCATCATCACCTTCATCATTCGACATGTCTTCAATATCTGTTTCGCCTTGAAGATTATTTTCCATTACATCCAAACCCTTCTTCTCAACTTTATCATTGTCCGTATCGCTGCCATAAATTTCATCGACATCCGTTAAATTTTCAGCAAAACTATTACGTCTTTCGGGCGTTGGGAAATCGCTCAATCCGTCCCAATTAAAATGCGTTTGTTCCGAATCAGAATTTTCTAATGTAACCGATATTATCGGCGCTTGTAATTGCGGTTGATTATTATTAATATTCTGAGTAATTTTACTCTTGGCTGGACTTAGATTTCGTATTTTTGTTAACTCACCCTCAGAATCTGTGTCGGAAAAATGTAGTGATACATTACTCATCATTGCATTTAAACGTCGTCGAGTTGATCGTGATTTTCTTTTTGGTTTTGCGCCTGGTGAATTATCAGCGTTGGAACCTATTGAATCTTGTTTGGTTATTCCATCAGAAAGTATTGGTCCAACTTGACAATTTATTCCACGCAATTCCTCCAATGGTAACGTTGTATTTTTTTCGCACGACATTTTTTACAATGAATAATTTCGCTTCTGCTATTTTTTATATATTGTAAATGTTGATTATTAATCTTCAATGTTTATAACCTAAGATTTTATTGCGACTATGAACGTTCTGTCTCAGAAATGATTTGTCACTCACTAACAAAATAGTCACACATCTCTAAGACACTATGATTAGTCATGTGGATTGTTTATAATTAAATTTACGAAGCCTAACATGATTTATTCGCGATAATAGGATCAAGTTATTTTTATTTTACTAAAGAAAAATGACCATGTGTATTTGCATGTTTGCAACATAAATATTTAGGACACAATAATTAAATATATTAAACTTTTTCATTGTTAAAAGAAACGTATGAGGTTATCGATTTGATGACATTGAATTAAAATGTACCGTTAGATACTTTTATCTTTTATATTCTTTCATTATATTTTTATAATATTATTAATTAATATAATTTGATTTTGTTTGTATTATTTGTGTAAGATTTATTATTTTTTATCACACGTTTTATAATGAAATTCAATGATTTGTTTCAATGAATAAAAATACATACCTGTTTGTTCTTTGTGTAAAATATCTGTTATGCGTTTTTGTTCTTTTGGCGATGTGGGTTTTGGTATGTCGCGTTTTTCTCCATAATCTCTCATGTATGTGGTTTGATACATATCCATTTTGCTAATGAAGTTGGAATCTAATTCTACAATGGAAAAAAAAAGAAAAAAAATATTCCTAATTTATAGCATGCGATGAATAATATAAACGAATGTTTGCATCATTCCAAAATGCTGACGATAAAATATTGTTTTGTTTTTTTCTATTGTGTTTGTTGATTATTGTGATAATTATTATACCTTTTATTTTGGTTGTAGATTCAGATTTTGGTAATGATACTTCTGGCAGGACAATATTTAGAACGCAAATTGGTTGTTGGGGTGGATCACCCTTGGCCACTTTTAAATCTCGCATGAACATCATGCGTGCAACAGGATCAAGCTGTGAATCTTTAACTTTAACGTGGAAGGTTAATCTGTTTTGACGGAATGCTTTAAAAGTGAACTTGAGCTGTTGGCCGGATTTAGTTACAGGTACCAAATTTCCACTAAACTCTAAGTAAAGATCTTTTCCATCCAAAGCCTGAAATAAAAATGAATTGATAAATATTACAACATCAAAAAAAAAAATACAATTCAAGTTCGAATATGAAAATAATTATATTTATTTAAATTCTCACTTCAACATCACGACTTTTAACGATTTCTAAAAATTCTTCTTGTCTTTCCAACGTGTGCATTATTTCCTTTCCGTCAGTCATGCACAAAATACGTAACGTTGCTTCATTTAAATCAAATCGTTTAGTATAAATAACAAAGCTATAAAGAAAAGGAAATAAATAATTAAGATGATTAATTACTTGAATTTTTTGGTAATTGTTTAAATGAAAATTTAGTTACTTTGTAATGAATGGTACAAAAAGTGATTCTTTATAAAGTTCCGTAGCCATTTTTGGTACTTCGCTGATATTTCGACAATCCATCAGCCAAAATCGTGCGGAAACTGTTGTCGTAAATGAAACTCTATCATTGAGAAAAGTTAACGGAGTTGATCCAGTAACATCTTCCCATTGTGCTTCACTTGTGCCACCAGCAATGCTACATAATAAACGTAGAGTTGGAGTTTCACCACCGTATTGATTAATCATTCCTTTATTAGCAGCTTGAGGAGTTGGGATAGTTAAAGTAATTGGTTTATGGAATTTTCTTCGTCGCGGTTCAATGGTAATTACTGGTGACACTGCCACACAATTACCAAGTAATTTTGCCGTTAATTCAGCGGGAATAATGTGTGCCTGTAAAATAAAAGACGGAATTTAAATTAATAAACACAAAATGTTAATCAATTATAATTGTAAATAATTTAGGGTGGGCCGAAAAAAAGTGACAATTTATTTTTTGAGTTCAGGCATAGAAAAATTGGTTCCTGGATACATTTGGAGAGTATATGCCAAGTGTGAGTTTTTAATATTAATAGGAAAATCTTCCTCGTCGTCGTTTTTCATTTTTACTCATGTCTCATATTCAAAATATTATATCTCATTATTGGTGAATTCTTTAGCAAATTTTTAGTACGTATTTTTGAAGGGAATCGAACGCTCTACAAAAAAGGTCTCTT
>JAQQBR010000005.1:904558-915932 GCA_030347285.1 Microctonus hyperodae
AGTACAAAAATTAATTATATTTTGTACAATAGTACAAGTGATGTAAAATGGTATTCATAGCCATTGTCTAAAACGAAATGTCATTTCAGACTGTCATATCGTATGTTATTTTATCCTCTTTATAATTAATGAATAATTTCATAAAAAATTTTGTTGACAGTTTTATATTGAACAATAAATTGAAATATACTAATTTACTATCTGTTTTCTATATTTAGTTTCGAAATTAAAAATTGTTATTTGTATTCAATAAATTTTAATGTGTTTCCTTTCAAGTTTACCATTTTACCCATAGTAATGAGAGTAAAATGGTAAAAGACATTTTTTATAATTTTGAAAAATGCAATAAATCGTGGAAATGAACGGTATTTGGAGTGTTCCAGTATGAAGTTTCAGAAACATATTTTACTTTCACCCAACAGTTTGTAATTTGTGAGTAATACTCAATCGAAAAAATGGTATTTCATTTTAAACCACTTTCCCCTTATATTCCATGCTGAATAATTCACCTTTGTACGAGCACTAATTGGTGCAGAGTGTTCAAGAAGTGTTGAAACAACTTCTTCATGGCCTGATCGTGCTGCACAATGTAATGGAGTTAAACCATCCCGTGTTTTAGCATCAATCATTGCAGAATTCTCCAATAAAAGTTTCACCATATTATTTTTACCCCATTTCGCCGCAACATGTAGTGGACTAATATTATGCTATGAGCAACAATACAAAATAAAATAAATAAAATTTCAAATTAATGATAATGCAAGATAAAAATCCAAATAATTATCTTTTAAGTATAAAATTCTATTTTATATGTAGATTATTGTGAGTGAAATTACCTTGGCCAAGTAATTCACATCCGCGCCCTTTTTTATGAGCATTCGACCTATTTCTTCATTACCATAGTGGGCTGCTATGTGAAGCGGTGTGAAACCGCTCTTTGACGTAACATCAGGCTTATGGTCGTTCTAAAAAAAAATATATTGATCGTATACATTGGAATTCAATAATGAAAAAAAAAAATTTATTTTAGTCTTTTTATATCAGACCTAACCTGTAAAAGTAAATCTGCGGCTTTGCAGTCATCTTTTTTAGCAGCAATATGTAATGCTGGTAATCTAACCTTGCCCTTCGAGTCGTTTTCAAGAAGTACACTAACTACTTTGTCGTGTCCTTGCTGCATTGCAACAGCTAATGGCGTAAAACCATCCTAAAAATATAAATAACAATTATTTTCAAAATTATATAATAACACAAATAAATAATATTTAATATAAATTTAATCAATGAATATAAATCTAACCTCAGTTGCTAAACTTTGATTGGCACCATTTGAAAGCAATTGTTTAACAACTTGATCATGATTCTCTTGAGCTGCCATGTACAGTGGAGTAAAGCCATTTTGAGATTGAATATTTACCGCGGCGCCATATTGAATAAGTATATTCACAATTTCAACTTGTCCAGCTGAATAAAAAATTATAATTCAACTTAAACTTTATAATATTAATAATCTTATATTTTTAATATTATTTACTATACCTAATGAAGCTATATGAAGTGCTGTATTTCCTTTTTTAGTTGCGGCGTCGACTTTAGCTCCTCGTTTTAATAATTCTGTAACGATTTCAACATGTCCATCCTTTGATGCTAAATGCAACGCATTTAATCCATTCTATTTTGCAAAATAAATACATATTTAAAGACAAAAAAAAGTTTTAAATTATATTAAATATGTATGTATATGTTTTTTTCTATTTTACTTACGGAATTTGATGTATTAATATTCAGACTTGTGTCTAAATATTCCACAACTTTTTCTAAATTGCCCGAACGTGCAGCTCGTAAAAACGCCGTTGTATCATCAGTCTGAACAGATAATAAAGAAATATAAAAATAATAAAAGATAAGAATTAATTAATTAAATGAATTAGAAAGTTTTGATAAGAAATATGGAAATCAGTTGACGCTAGTGTGTGATTGTGACTGTGATCAGAACAATCAATACTATCCCCAGTGCAATTAGCTCATGAGTGAATGAAAATGTAGCAGGGTTAATTAATTATTCCATAAAAATATATCGTTTGTTTAAAAAAAAATGTGGCTTTATTCCAATTTAGTTTGATTCATCAGAATAAATACTTTCATGTATCAATATCGAAATTTTATTTCTACATTAGAACTTTGTGCTCCTTACTGTACTTTAAATGTACCTCATTAACCTGTCTTTTTAGCACCGTTCAAAACCTATTTGTACCTTGGAAATTTCTTAGTTTTTTTTTCGTTATACCTTTTTTATATCTTAAAGTGAAAGAAATGGAAATATTTGCCACTTTTAAAGTCTTAAAAAGGACTAAAATTAAAATTTTTAATTAATTCCTATGTTAGAAAAAATTATATGGAGGTTAAAAATAGGGACAAAATTTTTACTCGGGTAATTTTTATCATGATATTTTTTTTTATAATAAATATAAAACGATTTTTCAATGAAACAAAAGCTTTTACAAGGCATTTCAATGCCAAGGGTGTTTTCAAAATGAATGCAACGATCATCTGATATGTCTGACAGTGTTGAATAATTTCACAATCCTCTCACACTTTTCAGCATCCGCCCTTTTCCCATCTCTTCTACACACACCATACGCACATCTACATAGATATTTATATACGTGTATACATTGCCATATCAACTACAAAAAAAAAGGCACCAACAGAACCTTTTTGTGTCTCATCTTCTATAACAAATAGAACTTCCGTGCCTTGATCTAAAATAAAAAAAAAATGTATCGAAATTTTTACTGTTCAAAAGCAGAAATTATAATTCAAATTAATAATAAATAATTATTTAATTTAATAATAAAATCTCTCATGCATTAATATCTATCTTTCTTATCAGCTTTTCTATTTACAAATAAATATAAAAAATATTACAAATGTAATTAAATATTTTTACCTGGCTTGTGCTGTCCGTCACCATTGTGAAATTAATATTTCACACAAATCAACGATCGAAGACAATTTTATCCTTTTATTTATTTATAATCTCTTTTCTGTGTTTATTTAATTATCACACCAAGTGAATTATTATTCTTGGATTATTGAATGGCGAATAATTTGCCAATAAAAAAGCATTTATAAACCGGCAAATGTACAATGAGGAAGCAAGAAGCCACCCCGTGTGCACAAAACTTTCTCGATATCGTCTAGAATTGATGAGGGGCAGAGCGAGACCATGAAAGAGGGGAAAATAAATATTATTAAGTCCTGCGCAATATTACATTGCACAAAGGCGCAGACTCGTGAATAAAAAAGACAATAGCAAATCACATTTTTTGTGATTTTTGTATACACATTTTTTCGTATATTGATTTTGATTATCAATAATTTTTTGTATTATAAAATAATGAATTGTTTTATAACAAATTGATGGAATTATTTCAAATTTTGTTTATGAATTTTCGTGGAACAATTTAGATTTATTTTCATTTTTCTTTTTTTTATTTACAGGCGCAAAGTTCACTTTGGGTGAAAATGAATGAAGAAAGAAGACAATGCGTCTGCGTTGTATCAACCGCCTTCTGTTTTCGATCAATAAAAAGGGCCAACAATATTTCTAGACTCTAAAGCAACACTTGTTTATATAAACTCATGATATTTTGTTGTAGCAAGTGGTGAATGTCGTTCCGCATTTGCGAACACAAAGGGGAATTGTTATTTATTTCACGTGAATAAATTAACTTTTAAATCATTATATTTTTTATATACATTTTACACATGAATAAACATTAAGTTTTTAATTACTTTTTTTATGTTTGTATATAAAATATCAGTAATTATTGTGTTTATGATGAAGAGTTAATTTTTTTTTTTATAATTAAATAAACACATGAAAATTAAATATGTTCCAAAAGTTAATAAAGTGATAAAAATAAATAATTCTTAATTTTAATTGTGTCAATTATTTTTTGCTTTGATTAAATGTTTAATTGTTTAAAGAAAATAATTTAGTTTCATTTAATAATTATCCCCAAGACGCCATTCAAATTATTATAATTAATAATTCAAAATTAATATCACTTGCATAAAATCTTGATTAATATTCATTTAATTTTAAATATAAAATTATGTATGAATAAATAAAACAAAATAAATTATTGTATTAATATAGGTAGCGTGTCAGTAATTTGATCTTAAAATAAATAAGTGCACGCACTTGACTGGGAGGAAAAAAGCCAATAATAAACTTGCAAGATCGTCGAAAGATATTTTCTGGTAAAGGATGCAAGTTAGAAAGTGTAGTGATTTAATATACAATGTCAAAAATAATTATAAATAACACTAAACTCATAGATAATCTACTAATTAATATTAATCTATAATTTATATAAACAAAAAAAAAAAAAGAAATTTACTCTCTCATTTAAATAATAATATTATTTGTTTATTTGTAAGTAAAAAAGTGAATGAAAATAAAATGTTGAATCAATCGAATTTTTTATACGAATAAATTTTTTTAATTCATGTAAATATATTCGCAAGATTAATTATTAATATTTATAATTATATTTGTATGTAAATTATATACATGTTATTTTATATTTGTTTGTATTTATAATATTTGTATTTGTATGCTAATTACCTCGAGTGATATGATCGATGGGTAAACTGGTGTCGTCATCATTATAAAATTATATAAAATTAAAAAGTTTTGTGATGAACCATGTATTTATGAAATAACGACGATCTGTACTCAATGATGCTGCAGACTTTAGTTCAGTGTATAAATGTTTTTGGGTATTTTTAGCTTTAGAATGAGAGAGAGTGAGAGGATGATGTTTTGTTACTGATGATGAAAGCAGTAAAGTTAATAAAGATGCCAAATATTTATAGGACAATAATTAATTCTGCCTGTGAATGAAAAAGAAAAATAGATATAAAGACACCAAAATTTCAATTACGAAATTCTATTTAACGTGAGGGGATTTTTGAATTTCAATCATGTCTTAATACTCGAAAAGTTTTGCGGTTGAATGTATTTTTTGTAAATTTTATAAGGGAATATTCTTGTTATAAAAATATTTTCAAATAATAAAAGTATTTGTTAGTTGAAATAAGTTTGGTTATTTTGAATTAGTGTATTTTATGAGAAGTTATGAATATTAATAAATTAAATATTGTAAATGGTTAATTGTTTAGTCGTCGGTTATTTACTAGAGTTGTTTTTGTAATTAAGGACTAGGGCTATGGAATTTTTTTTTTACGATTTTGTAAGTTGTATCTTTCATTTTTTAACTGGAACAAAAAAATCATGATTTTTTGATTTTTTTGAGAAATCTTGAATTTTTATAAATTATTTGGGAGATTTAGTACAAAATTATTCATGTTTTGTACATCCTCCATTTTTTTTAAAGAGTTATATACAGAAGAGCTAAAAAAAAAAGAGATTTTTCACGAATTTTTCCTGAGAAAAATTTCAGATACATTGAAGTAAAAATTCGTACACATATTCTGGATGTATTTTGACTGCATTTAAAAATTTTTTAATTATAAAAATAATAATTTAGAAGACCGTGTTATATCTCTGGACTCAATTATCTAAAATAAAAAAACCAAACATCAGATATCATTAAAGTAATGTATAATATAGTCATTAACCTAATAAAATAACTAAAATAAAATTTTTTGCGAAATTATTGCATTCCAAACGAAGCCAAACAACTTCCAAAAATCGATTTTTCCTCTTGAGAAAACGCCATTTTCGCTAATAATTTTATTTTGCTTATTCCTCTAGTTAATTAATAATAATTCCTAGATTATATAAATAATAATTATAAATAAAAAAAGAATTTTATTTTAATATTGAATGAATTAACAAATTTATAAAAACCGCCTGAAATTTTGCACCAATGAAAAGTGAGCAAATTTCAAGGCTTTAACCTCATTTATCAATTCATCGTCAACTCATCCGCCTTGTGCGACTTTAAACCAAAATAATTATGCAATTGATAATCAATACTAACAAATACATAAAGATAACACATTAACAATCAGATATATAACCTTGTAATAAAGATAAAATCATTGATAATAAATACATACTATATTATACAACCATATTTTCACATAAAATTTCTTACAATCACTAGTTTCATGAAATCGGGAATTCCCGTTGTCTTTACACGAAGTAACGTCCATGAGATTTGGTGATTCGTCGAAAATATTGTTATTTGATTACTTTCAAAATCCCCGCGTAAATGAAACCAATGAAATGCCAAAATCCTGCAACATGGCGGCGCTGCAATACCGACACGCCATTGTTATTTAGCCCGCCAATTTCTCTTGGAAATCTCTTTGATCATATTACAAAGATTTATTGTTTGTGAGTGTGTTCGTCAGACAATGAAATAAGTTATTTCAGTTATATTTTATTGTCGAATAAACGAATAAAAGTGTTTAATTAATTCACATTTCGTGAATTATTTTACATATCGTACACATTCAATTAATTATTTTTTATCTCAAACATATAAAATTTATATGTACATGTATTAAATAATTATTATATGCATGTTATAACGTACTATATGTTGAAATATACATACAAAGAAATCCGTAGATTTTTTTTTGTTTATCAACATCGACGCCTTTGAATTGTTGAGGTCAGCATCGTGTGATCGCTTATTGTTTGACAATATTTTTATACACGATTGTGTAATTTTTACCTTGTCGATTCCGTGATTTGTAATTTGTTATTATATTCATATTTTTTATTACAATTTTTAATATTTTTCAGTATTTGTAACAGAATTCACTGCTTTACTTTTATCGAATTCCGTACTATCTTGTGAACGTGAGCTAAAAAAAAAATATAACAATGGTAGATTTCATTAATTTGATACCCATAAAATAAAGTTTAGATATTTCAAGGCACATTAATAATTTATGTATATATTTTATTTTTAGACTAAGTACATGATTGATCTACAACCAAAATTGATCGAGATGTTGAATCAAAAATTAATAGAAATATCAAAATTGCCAAAAGATTTATTGGCACAATATATATCAAATTCTTACATTACTGCAGAAGAACAAAAATTATTAAAAATCGCTGCTGTTGCTTATCAATCAGAAAATTATTTAAATGCGATTGCATATTATAAGAAATGTAATGTATTGATTGAAAAGAAAAATGACGTTAATATAAACAATAATAATGAGAAATCACAATGGAATGTTTTAGTTCAATATTTATTGAGCAAATGTTTATTAAAGTCTGAAAAATTTATGGATTTAATTGAAGCGCAAAAAATTTTATTGCAACTTGAAAAAAGCGAAGCACAAAAATATCCAATGATTTATTATGCACTTGCAGAATTTTATTTAAAATTATTTTGCTTTGAAGACGCTGAACGTGAGATAAATAAAGGTTTAGCAATAATAAATGCTAAAAATGGCAATTTAATAAATTATTATATACCATTAACAATTGATATTATTGTTGAGTCAACAAATCAAGAATTGTCAAATCAATTGTTGAATTTAAAAAAACAATGTTCAGGTTGGCATCGTCCAGATGCTTTATGTTTTATGACGAATTGTCGGTCCAATTCTGAATATCATTTATCTGGTAGAAATATTTATTTCAACAGTCCCGCATATAATGGTATGGTAATTGTTGTTTGTGATAATATAGATTCATGTAATATTACATTTCATTCGGCGTGTTGGAAAATGCAGAAAAAAAAATTATCAACTGGGAAAAAAATGTCTGATAGAGATTTTTTATTATGGAAATGTTTTACGCCAAATTGTGAACGTGATTCAACGCCAAGTAAAATAGAACGAATTGAAATCCATAATAAAGATGAAGTGAAGCACATTGAAATACCAACAGAAAAGCGAGATCGAATACGACATACACCATCTAAAGGAGCAATTCATAAACAAAAAATCAAAAGTGATTTAAAGAATTCCAAACAAAAAATTTCACCGAGCAAAAAATTGATTTTTAATGAATCAAATCAACATGAACAAAGTTCCAATGAAACTGATATGAAATCGCAAATATCAAAATTAATTCAATTACGAAATAATAATTTTTATATTGATAAAAATAACGATTGGCGTCCTGATTTGCAATACTACGGTAATGCAGAATTCGAAACAAAATATGATAAAATACCACCAGAGCCAGATTGTTCCAATGTTACTAGAGAAATTGGTAATCGAATATCATTTATATATTCATATTTTTATCAATTTATTTCGAAAAATGCACCAGTTAAGATTGATAATCTTCAAGAAATCTGGGATAATGCCACAGATTTAATTGGAAATTGCGAAACAATTTTACATGATTTAAATTATGCAAATATTGTAGAATTTTTAATTCAATCATTAAAATTTACAGTTATTGGTGATTATTTATGTACACCAGAATCCATTCCTGAAACTTATGCATTAGTAAGAAACAATGCTTGTACAGCATTCCGATATTTGATGGACAGTAATGAAGACGATCTACAAATCGTAGATGAAGATGAAAAACTTGCAAAATTTATCCTTGCTGATGCAGAAGAAAATTCATTGAATATTTATTCATCGTCATGTATTGACATTAATGACAATAATTCACCTGCTTCTACAGAAATGCATGAGAATAATATTTTATCAAAAAATAACAACGAAGAATTATCATCCCCTTCTCAGCTAATTACAGACAAAAAAGAAATTAACGAAAGCACAAAAATTGTTACAAATGGACACATTTCACATGAAAATATTGATCTTCCTTCATCTAACACAAAAAATTCGATTGATATTAAAAAAATTTCTGAATCAATAGCAAAAGATAAAGCAACAAAATCAATTCAATTAATAAAATCATTACAAAAACAATTAGAAGTTACAAATGATGAATTAAATGCCAAAAATATTCAATTAACTGACATGAAAATGAGTATGTTACGTTTAAGTCTTGATTCACAATTTATGACTATGAATATGGCTATACAAAATCGACTTTCACATTTTCAATGTCAATATGTTGTTATTGGAAAAATACAAAATATATTAATGACTATGCTTGGTACTCAATTACCACTTAATCATTGTGAATGGGCAGGACCCATAGAAGAATTACAAAAAATCAATAACATATTTGCACAAACGTATAATGAAAAGTTATCTGAAATAAATTGTAAAGAACGTTGCAAAGATATTGATGATATACGTTTAATTGGGCCAAATCTTCCAACATTACCAAATCATAATATTTCAGAGCTATTACAAATTGCATTTCAAATGTATCACAATCGTTTTCAACATTCATTTCCAACACCTAAGCCAATTCCTAATCCTTATCCATCGCCATTTATTCCTGATCCATCAATATTTATGCTACCATATCAACATTATCCTCAGTATCATAATTTTTTTCCACAACAACAATTAACCCAACCGCCTATACCACCGCATTTTCCGTTGAATGGAAAAAATTCTCCAGATCAACGGGCCGAAATGCCAAATGGAAATAATGAACAACTAAATTATAAATCAGAATTAAATAATATTCCAACGGAAAATGTTCAGGAAACTCAATCCAAGGACGTTGAAATAGATGAAGAACAAATTGATAATGTGACGACGATATCAGACGATAAAAATGAACCAAATGAAATTCCGGATAATAATCAAGTTGATAAAAGTAAAATACCGTCGATGGATTTACTGATGAATTTATTACGATGCAGAAACAAAGGTGTACTTGAATATGATTTATTGTGGTGTGTCAATCAAGTTCGAAAATTCTTCAATGATTCATTGACGGGAATGCCTTTATCTGAGATTATTAATCAAACTGAACGACTGTTGATTCATCGCGAAAAATTACAGTTGGCAAATTATTCAGACAATTCAATTAATATACCACGCAATTTGTCAAATCACCAACCACAACGAAAAACTTCTGTATCATCGACATCATCTTGTAAAAATTATTATGTTTTATTTTGTTATTTATATTTAATATTGATGATTATTTACAATGATTTCTTTTTCTTTTTTGTGCAGTTGCTTCAACTAATTCCGTAACTAAAGGATCGACATCATCATCGTCAAAGAAAAATCCATGGAATACAATCAGCAATACTTATTCAACATGGAATCCAATTGATATTCAAGAAGAATGTGTTATATGTTTTGAAATGCTTCGGCCAGACACAAAAGTATTAAATTCAACTTATACATTACGATGCAACCATACTTTTCACAAAAAGGTATTGATAAATCTATCTAGCAATTCTTCCTGTATTTGTAGAATATTTTTGTTTTTATATTCTTCTATTTTCAGTGTATAAATAATTGGTTTAAAGAAAATCGCTCATGTCCAACGTGCAGAAAATATTCGACAATGGACAATGAATTTCCGCCATTACAATAATATATTCTGAATTTAATATTTTTTTAAATTTTCTTTCATTAATCTTTCACTTGATAAGTTTGTTTTTGCTCTTTTAGATATATTTTTTTTTTTTATTAACATAATAATACTTTGATTTGGAATAAAATACATTTATTATGTAAAACTATAAAGTTTTAAAACATATAAAGTAATGTATCTTTTTTGTACTTAGAATAATAGGAGTATTCATTACTAATATGAATAAATTTTCCATTGTTATATTATAAAAAAATTCATTTACATTCATATAGTTTATTATACAACAATTAAATTTGTATTAATTTTATTTATTCGTATATCATAATGTTATGTTGTGAATTAACTCCACCAGAAGCTGATTGAAAAACTTGGTGTGAGGCTGACAACATAATGCCACCATTTTGGTGGAATATATAACATTTCACCGGGATGTAAATAACACATGTAACCTTTGGCTTTTTTAAATTCCGGAAATTTATCATAATTTGGATTAAGTGGATCAACTTCAGCAGTATTGGACAATAATTTTGTATCATATGAATACAAATATGATTGATCATCTGGATGATAAAGTATTATTTGTTTGCATCCAAATACCTGAAAATTTCAAAATGCTTTAATGTATTTTTAGTCGAGTGTCGCATAATATGAAGTTTTTATATATAATATATGTAAATGCAGTATTATATAATAGTTCCAAAAATAAAAAAAGAAAAACCCAATGAAAATAAGTATTACTGAAAAGGGAAACGAGTTTCGGGTAAATTTTATAAACTGCGTGAAAAAGTAGCAAGAAGTCGGGGAAAAAATTCAGAGATAAATACGGCATAAGAAATGTAGCGCATAACCTCAACACTTGTGAATAGTTTATTTATTTATTTAATTGTATGAAAGAGTAAATAATACAATATTTCATATATTTATTTGTTTATT
>JAQQBR010000005.1:1268882-1283408 GCA_030347285.1 Microctonus hyperodae
AGAGAGAGAGATAGAGTGCGTGCAAGTGTGAGAGCAAAACGGGAGCGAGAGAGTGGAGGTCGAGAAAGGTAAAGTAGAAGAGGATGGTTTGGTAAGACGCTGTTAACGTCGTCATCGTCGGGTAGATTAGTACGACGTATGAACGTATGAGCGGCAAGAGTAGGAGGAAGGTTAGCAAAGTGAAGGTAAGAGGAGTTTGAAAGACGCAAACGAGAGAAAACAAGACATATTCAAGAGAATCTTGAAAATGCTCCTATAGATTGCTAACGGGAAAGAAAGAGAAATACAGAGGTCACACGATGAGATGAACCAGGTTTATCTTAAGTGTGCCCTTGCTGCTGTGGCTATAGCTGCTGATGTTGGTTCAATTGTTAACATAACGGTTAGTAGTGCTACTGTTACTGTGATTGCCGCTATATTGGATACGGCTTGTGTTATAAACAAATTTGGTTGCCAAAAAGACACGCGCTTGTTCGTCATTAATGATCGTCATTGACTTTAGTGTTGTGCTATGAGTTTAATTTCAAGTTATGATTTTTTACTTTATTTCACATTGGAATCAGCGCTTATTATTACAAAATGACTCACTCTTTGAAAAGATATAAAGCACCATAACTTACTATATTATTTGTGTTGTATTGTACACATGTTCTGGTTTGAACGTAACTCATGTCGACGTATTCTTATTTTCAACAATTGAATTTAATCAATTTAATTTCCACTTCATCATTTATTTGAATATACTATTATAATAATGGAGACATTATTGCCAGCCAACACCAACAGTCAATCATATAGTCCTCAACTCAAGACAGTGTTGAAAACATATCAGTTATCAGCAGTTAAAAGTTTGCAGGGACCAAGCTCTGCCCTATTGGGTATGGACTGTAAAGGACTACTGCAAGAACATCAGTCCTTCCATTTCCCTACCCTAACACGCCCTGCAAACTATCACGTCGATGTACCTCCTGAGCAACAACATCAAGCACCACATACAAACAAAGAATGTAAGAAAAGTGATGGTACAACTGTGTCAACAGTTGTGCCTATTATTACTTTGCACCACGAGCATACTTCGGATCGTGTCCTCGATGACTTGGACGATGATCCTCAGCCAAAACGTCTTAAGTTAATTAGTGATAAAAAAGAATTGGAATTTCAAATACCCATTTTGACAGCGTCTGATCAAAGTTGTTCAGAAAGATGTGAAACATTATTAGAAAATGAGAGGATATCATGTTTTGTTGTTGGTGGTGAGAGGCGGCTGTGTTTACCGCAAATATTAAATACGGTGCTACAAGACTTCTCATTGCAACAAATAAATCAGGTGTGCGATGAATTACAAATTTATTGCTCCAGATGTACCCATGACCAATTGGATGAATTGAAGTTGTCTGGTATATTGCCTAGAAATGCACCATCCTGTGGGCTTATCACTCAAACTGACGCCGAACGTCTCGTGAGTGCACTTTTATTACGTACTGAAATTCGTGAATTATCATCATTACAATCATTGCAAGATAGAGATCATCATCGTCGTCTTCAACATCATCATCACAATCATTATCAGGATCGTGTTGATGACAAGGAGTGTGTAAAAAAAGTGGACATTGATGACTCTGACGAATCAATAGCACGATTTAAAGTTTATCATGAATGTTTTGGTAAATGCAAGGGCATATTCGATGCAGATCTATTTGATTCCGAGGACTCTCCATGTATTGAATGTCTGGAGTGTGGATGTCAATTTTCACCGCAACGTTTTGTACGGCATGCACATCGGCCATTAGAAAATCGTACGTGTCACTGGGGATTCGATTCTACTAATTGGAGATCATATTTACTGTTGTCCCGTGATCAACCACACTACAATAAAGTTGCAACTCTTTTTCGAAATTCTAAGGAGCGTTATGCATTACCAAAATTCAAGCGGAAAGCATTGGAGGTCAGTCATTCATTGATATTATTAATTATAAAAAAATAAAAAAGTAATATTTACTATTACAATTAATTTATTTTATATAACAGCAAAAACATTAGATTTATATGAAATTATTTACAGTTGGATTCTGAATTAGATAAATTACCCAAACGCACAAAGAAAGAAATTGGTCGCGATGAATGTCTTGGTGTTTACGCTGATAGCAATGGATTGGGAATATATCCGATTCCAACAACAGGCGGCAGTGGTGGAAATAGTGGTGGCAGTAGCGATGGAGATCCGTATTTACAAATGCAATGGGCTGTTTTTGAACTGGCTACACGTGGAGCATCTGCATTCAGGCCGTGGAATGCTGCGAATGCATGTAAACATAGAGATAGGTAAATTTACAATAATTATCTCTTAAAATTATTTGACAGTAATTAGTGAGGCTCAAACGTTTGGATGAGTATTTGAATTACTTTATCTTTTTTCTATAATATAGCGGACAATTGGTGCCGGCTTATCTTAGTCGTGGTCCACCAGTTTTGCAGCATCCAGAGAGAGTTGTTCCACTCTCAGAATGTGAACGTTTCGAACCACATTTTCAACCCAATGTAGCCTTAGCGCCAATACCGCCACCCTCGATGACCCCTGGACCACTGGCATCTATGCCTGCATGTCGAAGACATTATCGCGACCGACGTAAACACAATAATCATCGATCAAGTCCTGATGATAAAGTTGAGCCTATCATGGTGAAAATCGAAAAACCATCATCACCCATCCCTGATGTCATTAATGATAATTATTCATTGCCATTACCACGACTTCAATCACCACTCCCACCATTATCATCATCATCATCATTATCAACATGTACAGAAAAAGTTGACATTCACAATTTTCATGACTTGCATAACAAAGAATCCAAAGTAAAATCAATACATGGTTGTGAAGAAGAAGAGAGTAGTGCAGCAGTCACGTCATCTACAGTTACAATAGATCCAACACGACCTGAAGTTGGTACGTCATCATCTGATAGTGACTCTGAGGCTGATGGTACAACCTTAGTCGAATTAGAAGAACGCCTCATTGCACTTGATGTACCACAAGATGTTGTTACATTGGTGAAACACTTAGCATCTAAAATAACGCATTTGAGGTTACGACGTCGTAATGATGCACGAGAAATAGCTAGATTGCGTAGTGAATTAGCAAAACAACGACTTCCCTCTGTCATTAAACATCATGAAAATAATAATGATACAGCTGATCACATTGATGATGATCATAATAATAATAATGATAATAACAATAATAATAATAGTAGTAGTAGTAGTAATAGTAGTAATAATGGTGATGATGATCATCATCATCATAATAATCATAACGATAGTGATGATGATAATGATGATGATGATGATGATGATGATGATGAAAAAAAAAATGATGATAGTGACGGTATAGATAATGTGAAAATATATGTTCCGGCGAATGAAAGTGTTGCCGATAGCACTGAAGGTAACGAGAATGCATCAGTTGCATTAACACTACCTTCGAATACTGCAGAGTAAATGTCTCTTGCTGTTCCCAAAGTGAAAAAAGATAAGAGAACTATCTCAATTTTCAAAAACCAATTATTTCATTGTGCAAAATGAATAGTGACAATGCGATTAGCAAACAATAAAAGAAACAAAGATGCTCATTAATAAATTACAAACGCTTGTTAATTTGGCCCAAATATGTGCGTATTGGAGTTAATATTACAGTAATAATAATAATATAACGATACTGCAATTCTAAATAAGTATAACACTGTCTTGGTTATGTGATATATGAAGAGCCTTTAAAGTTAAAAAACTGGTTAACTTTTTTCGTTCTTATTGTAAGTAAAACTTTATTGATGGTTTTGTTCACGATGTGAATTGTAGATATTGTACAATGTAGGGTGAAAGCAAAAATTATTCGAAGTAAATTTATTAAAAAAAAAAACAAACAAACAAAAAAAAGAGAGAAAAAATAAAAGTTACTGGGAAAACATTTATTATACTTATTTCTTGTAAAATGCATGAAAATGTGTGTAGTAAACACACAAAATGTGGCAAAAACATTTTTTATTGTTACGTACGATTTATTATCAATTTATTGAAGCTAATATCAGTTGATTAGAGTGCTTTCCATTAACCATTTGTAATTAGAATCAATATCTTGTATATACAATCCTTTTCATATAGGATGTTAATGATAAAATGCGAATTATTACAAAAAGTACAAACACTCTAGGTGCTACGTCGTTAGAATATATAAATTTATTCAAGTACGTTTTCGCTCTCATTGTAAACTTGTGGGAACGGAAGCATTGAAAGCGCTTCACCTGTCGATGACTGCATAATAATTTAATAAGCCACATTATATTCAATATGATGTCTACTGCCAACATATTACTTGTTTAATTTGAAGAAATTTTTAGTATTTTATTCATAATTTTCAATTTATTTTAACCTTTCGTCATTTATGCTGAAAAATAGGCCACCAATGAAAGGAGTAAAAGAGCTTGATGACTGCATATTTAACCTTTATATTATTACTGACGTGAAAAACCAAATTCCTACATATAGAAAAGCGCAATCAATGCTCCCATTTTTTAAACAGTTGTCTTTGAGAGTCGTCTGAGAGAATTTATAAAGGAAAAAAAATACAATTTTCTCTTTACCAAATCAATCCGTACTACTGTATATGTATAAAAATTATAATAGATTTTAGTCATAATAGTAATTGTTAGTACTTGTGAAATTTCGTGTATTCAAAATTTTGTTGAATATTAATGAATAGGAACAATATACATTTACATATTGTTAGGTTATTAAATTTGGTCCAAGTATAAAATAAACTTGTGGCAAATATTACAGTCATAAAAATAGGGGGATTAATTCAATTAAAAATTGAATTCGGCAATGAGGCTTATTTAATACCTATTTTATCATAAAATTAATCCAAATTAGAATATTTTTGAATAAATTATTTGTTAATAATTTATGTCCGAATATACTTATGTGAGACTATTAATTTTATCTTTTTTATTATTGCTAAAAAATAGTTTCCAGCGATTTCAAGATTCCAATTTTTTTTTCGTGTTTCTTTAAAATTTACTGTGTAACAGTGCTAGATAAATGAGTTTCGAGTATAAAAAAAGATAGATCATGAATGACAGGGACACTCGAGCATAATTTTCAATAAAATATACCGTAAGAATATAATTATTATGATCAATATAATCGACTCCAATAAAAGCCACATAGATTAGTTCTCCATATTACAATTATAAGAGTCCCACCTAAGATAAATTTTAAAAAATGTAATAGTCTACGTTTTTTCATACACACTCAGTTATTATTATCTTAGAATACGAGTTAATATAAAATATAACAAAATGTATTCTCACATACTACGCCGTTTGCAATATATTTAAGGTCGTACATAAAATAAAGCAAAAACATAAAACACGAATAGTTTTTCTTTTCCATAATCGAAATATATTAATTGCCTGTGATGACTTGCGGTATATTCCAATTGATAACTAAGTCCTATATTTTCAAACAAATACTTTTGGGGTAATGATTCATGTTTAGATATGGAAAACTGAGACGTGTACGAATTATTTGTTTATTACACTGTAGATCATATGCAAACAACAACTATTTTCCGTAATTCATCTCATTACTCTTCATGGGACTGTCTTTATATATACCTTAGTAATGATGATACGAACTGAATATCAAGGCAATGAATAATAAGCGCGATCTCCAGAATAGTTTTTATTTCTTTTTTGTTTTTAATTTTCTTGATATTATTTTTTCTTCATCTAGCCTGATGAAATTCTACGAACATATTGTATAATAGATAATATCGACTGCGACCTACATAATTAATATATGTATAATATAAATATTAATATTATTTAAGAAAATGAATAATTGGATATTATTTCATAGAAGTCGACAAAATGACGATTCATGCAATAATGTGAAAAAAAATCATTGAGATTAAAAGATAGTTCAGTGATTTTTTTTAGTCAATACGCAATCTATATGATTTAATACGGTGAAAAAAAAAATAACAGAGAGAAAATAATGCAAATGTGTAATTAAAGTCAAATTATTCAGTGGTCCGCATTATATATACAATAATTACACTATTTTTTCTTACGCACGAAATTTAATCGACAAATATTATAAACTACGCGAAATCTAGTACCTGTAATTGGCTCAAGCCTAAAAATTTTGTGATCAGAGTTTCACGATGCATGATATGACAATGCATATATGAGAAACTTAGTGCAAATAATTATATGAATTTCATTCTAGTGAGTTTAATATAATTTAATTGATATCTGAAATCTCTCAACCGGTGATTATGTTATGTTAAAAATAATCATTTTATATAATGTGCATAAATTAATGTCTTGTTATTTATTTGTTTTTTAATTCGGTGATTGAGATTTACGTAGGTATAGCTATAATATTGTTGTTAATTGTATCATCAATAGTTTAAAATCTTTGTCTGTTATTTTTTCTGTTCACTTTTTTTTTCTATTTATTTAGCCCGATAAGAAATGCGAATATCAGATCAATTTTTAATGATTTGGCAAATACTGAATGGTTTTTCGACACGCTGCAAAAAAAGGACAGATGATGTTACATTTAAATAGCCTAAATGACCAATGAAAAATACTCCACTGAATTTGTTGAATAATGAATGTTTAAAGTATGTGTGTAATAGATAAAGAAATATGGGAATGCAAAGTGGAAGAACAAAGTACAAAATTTGACCTTTATACTCGGGTTTTATTATTGCTTGCAGATGGATACTTAGAATCATTTAGGAAATCAATTCCTTTTACTACTGATTCTTTTCTTAAATCGCATATTATTTGTTGTCCATATAATATGCCACGTCATATTTGCGGTTCGAAAATACTCATAAATGCAATATACAAAATAAAAAACGACCTGCCGCATGGGCATATAAATTGATGTTATAACATTTGTAGAAAGTAATTCCGCCTACGATTATAGACTTATATATATGACATATGCATGTAACCTTCATATTGTGATTACACGATCTAAATATAATATTGGGTGAATAAACCGTGATAGAACATTGGTGAAAGTTCATTAGACTATTATTATTATTATTATATAGCAAGTAAAATCGCACATACAAGAAAATAAAAACTGAAATGAAAAATATTATTTATGGTGTTTCATACGTACGGTAATGAACGTATCACATTTGCCCATAAAAATCGAATCATCCAATTCAATGTTTATACTCATCATAAACAAATTAATAAATATCGACATATATATTGAATAAAATAATATATATATGTATAAACACAAAAAGGGTTATTACTCAGATATAGCCATTCTCGCGACATCTGCAATAATCACATAATCAAATTTCCAATTTGAAAAATTCGATAATACATGAAATGAATATTTACTACTATAGTGATTGCCCATAAGTATACATATATGTATACATACATGTATAAATACTGAATGCAAATTGATAAATTAAAAAATTTTATGCATAATATTCAAATAAAAATTGGTAGATATAATTATGAAGATAAAAATCGTATGTATATTTCCGAATATCCAAGAATGATGATTTAGTACACATACACACACATATATATATAAGCACTTGTACACATATACACATTGTGTATAAACTGTGCATACATTACTGTATAATACAGAGTCGACAATCTTTTTTTTTTTCAAAAATGTATAATCACTAATGAAATAATGTACAAATAAATTGCATTTCTTTATTAAAAACAATATTTACATACATATTCTGCATATCATATAAATAGATGCAAAATGTATATCAGAAAAATTATGACATACATACACATATACATTTTCTCAATTTTAATTAAAATAATTTTGTTAAATCTTCTATCTACAGGAGGGGTAGTACAAACTCGACAGAGTTTAGAAGATCCACTTTTAAAATGATCAAACTCGGCACATAAATTTAAATGGCAATATCTTATATTTACAAAGAAAAAATAGGTAGTATTTTGATAATCAAATTTATTAATTTCATTTCATTATAACACATTATTATTATTCATTTTTCTCTATCAATAAGAAAATAGGTTTTATATATATAATTTATATATTCATTTTATATGTATAATTTCCTCCATCTACATTTATTATTTTTAAAGGTAATATTTAGTTAGAAACTAACTAGGAAACCGGGAAAATTTTCTGACAAACTACTTAAGTTATACATATACAAAATGAATCATAAAAACTGAGGAATATAACAAAAACAAATAATTAAAATTAATAAAAATCGTGTGTCTAATTTAAAATACTGCGGATATCTACCAATACATATTTATAGATTCCCCCTAATAGCATCTCTACTTACCCTACATGATAATATTGCAAGTCCAAAAAATCTTATAATAATAATGTAGCGATAGATAAAAATATACTGAGTTTGATACCGCGCTTTTCAAACTCTGTGCCGAGTTTGACTATTTTTATTGTATGTTGGTCACTTGCGCGTCATGGCAAGTTTTTTACCTGACAATAGTCGAAAAGATGGAAAAGTCTATGCCCTATGGACCAGTTGCACAGAGAGTAATAAAATCATTAAAAGTTCACTTCAAATATCTCTCGATAATCTGTACCTGGAGTTTTCTAATCGGTTTCAATATTTGTAATATACATATAATTAGTCTGAAAATTCTGAAATTGGAAAACAAAATCTCTATGAATTCTCTGCATAACATCTTCCAATTTCATAAAAGATATTTGCTAATGGTATTTGATATAATAAAAAATGAATTAAGATTTACTTTCAATTCTGTGTTTGAATTGTTTTGAAATTTATTAATCTATTTTCTTATATATTTATGTTTCTTCATTATACATTATTCATTGCGATGATTCATTGGGTCGGCGT
The DNA here is from genome assembly GCA_030347285.1 of Microctonus hyperodae. Taxonomy (NCBI): domain Eukaryota; kingdom Metazoa; phylum Arthropoda; class Insecta; order Hymenoptera; family Braconidae; genus Microctonus; species Microctonus hyperodae. Next base: position 1,277,806 of record JAQQBR010000005.1, read on the forward strand.
ATGATTGTTTTGAGATTGTGTTTGTTACTTAAAGGGTTAATGATTATACCCAATTTATACCTGATGAGGCGCGCAAGTGACTCGTGTACATATTTTGTACACCTGAGACTTGTGGCGAGTTTGATATCATCCCTACAGGAGTCGGCTTAAAAACATCACAGCTCGGCTTATTATCAGGATAATATATTATTAATAACTTATTATATTTATGTATAAAAACTCCTTTATGGTCACCATCACCTTGAATTCTATAAGTATATTCATCTTAATATTCAGATACTACTCAGTATTCCAAAATTTTATTCGAAATCGTACATCAATTATAAACATCCCTGTATAACTTCTTCTTAGCTTCGTTTCCAATTCTCTCATATTTTGCGCTTCATCCTACTTTTATTCACTGTATACTCCTTATTTGGCGAACTTTTTCTTTCAGTTTCAACTTCTTTCCTTTTTGGCTTTTTTCCAGTGCAGTGTTTCATTCTCCTCAGATTAAACAGTTTAACCTCAAATGGTAGTCATGCCCCTTACCACACCCGCCATTACTTGGTTTTTCATTCTATCTCTTTCTTGTCTTCTTGTTTACTGCAGCTGTTTCTCCCTTTAACAACCGCTACCTTTCAGCGCCGTCTACACGTCAGGTCAATGACTAAAGCATAAGTTTCAAATGTTTCATGAAACAAAGATAGAATGATGTTGGTCCAGACTCCAGACACAAGGTAATGGCGTATTGCTACTGCCTCTATGGCAGGTATATATGTATAAAACGAAGCCACTTTTGACAGGCTACAAACCAGCAGTGTGAGCAGTCAGCTTACTACAGAAGTTCTACATATAATACAGTTCTGTACTCTTGTATCAATGTGTGTATATCAGATTATATGCTCAAATTTTATGTTTATACAATGTGAACAAGAGACACGATTATTTTTTTAAAGAAAAAAAAAATAAAAGAGTGACAATACATATGTTTACATATCAGTGTAGGCTTTGTAATAAAATTACTAGAACCTCTAGTAGTTCACTTTATTTTATATCAGAGAAAAAATTTTTGATTTTTTTTTTAGCGGTTAATCTGGAGAATCGATGTATGACCACCTCTGAAACATTTTATGAAATGTATACGTGTATTATATATATACATGTGTAACATCGATGGACTCATTTCTTATATGTGGAATCGTGGTACGAACTCATGGATGAAGTATTCAGAATAGTTAGTTTGATGGTCAATTTATACAAGGGAATGTCATCTTTTATATAAATATCTTGATTTGATTGTGAAAATGGCCTTCCTGTGTCCAGTACGTATACGCCGAGGAAAAAAAAAGAAATGTATGTTATATGTATTGTTATTGTATGTTTTAAAATAATTTGTTTGATATTTTGAATGGAGATGAAAGTGAAAATCATACGCAAAAATATATAATTGAAACTTGGATTTTGAACATTTTGCCAACGTTGAATGTTTCAGCTGGAGGTCTTAATTTCAATTTGGAAAAAGATGGATTGAGCGGAACTGGAGTTGGTTTAGGATCTAATAGAGTAACACTACCACCTGGAAGAATTACTGGCAGTGTTAGTATTGAAACTCTTGTGAGAGTTGGTATTGAAAAAGAAAATGGGCTTTCGCCTGACAGTAAAATGGTGATTGTCCATGATTTCACACCTTGCGTAGATGATGAGCTTCAAGTCAAACGGGGACAGGTATTTTACTATTTATTAAATTAATTAGCAAATTTATGATTGTTTATATAAATTGTTAGATCTGAATGACCAAATGAAACATATTTTTAGGTGGTTAATGTATTATACAGAGAAAATGATTGGGTGTATGTCATTGCTGCTGACACAAGAATGGAGGGTTTTGTTCCACATTCTTATTGTGCACCCTACACTTCACAATTGGCTGAACAAACTCTCGCAAGTCTCATGAATAATGTGAAAAAAAAATTACCAAGATCAAATGAAGGCGATAGCGATGCTAATACAATGAGATCACAAGCTCTTGATGCACAGCAAACTGATACGGGCTCGGCGTCTGACTGTGAGAGTTATGCGAGAAATATCACCATGGCTGATGTTAACGTTAATCGAAGTAACATATCCCAATCGCAAAACTCAATTCAAGCTATCAATTCCCAACCCGATGTTCACCCATTCTTTAAGGTAAAAATATAATTTGCATATATTTCACAATCAATTGTAATGAAGTCAATGAAGTACGACAAATCAAAAGATTTTTTATCTTTACAAACGAAAATTATAGGATCCATCGGCAGGAAGGTATATTGTACTTTATACATTTGTTGCGAGAGACGAAAATGATGTAAGTGTTGAGAGAGGCGAATTTGTAACAGTTCTCAATCGTGATGATCCCGATTGGTTTTGGGTATTACGACATTGTGATGGCAATGAAGGGTTTGTCCCATCCGGTTTTGTCTACCCCGGACATGTATTGCATTCTTATGTAGCAACAGCTACAACTACAACCGCAACTATCACCACTGCCAATGATTCACATACTTTAGGTCTGTTAAATGTTTATAAATTATATACATATGTGGATGACACATATTGTTAATAAAATGAGAGTTACTTTGTTATAACATAGTTTTGATAAATATAATTCATGAATAATTTTTTCATTTTAGGCGGTGGGAATGGAAATATAACTGCAAGTGAACAATTGCAACAAAAAGATTCGCGTGATTTTAGAGATGAGACGACGGGCACTGAGCTAGTGGTATTGTATGATTATAAGGCGCAGGCGCCCGACGATTTATCCGTGAGACGTGCTGATTGGATTTATGCTGATCTTGGAAATCAAACAGTAGACGGTTGGTTATGGGCATATGCACCAAAAACGCGTAAATATGGATTTATTCCTAAAGCATATGCCCGTCCACCTGCCATGACTAGCCTATAATACATATAGTATAGTAATTTTTATACTTTTGATACTGTTACGTCTATTTCACTATTAATATACAACACTTCTTTACATGTCCTCTTGAAAATTTATTAATTTATCCATTTTATATATATAAAAACTTTCTAATGAGTAATATATGAATCTGATATTAAATCAAAATTATAAATGGATAGTCACGTTAATATTGACTGTTGAAGAATCAGTAGTGAGATGCTTAAGCATTCCTTCATGCAGAATTAAACAATCACCAGTTAAAAAAACCTCTTTGGGGCACTGTGCACTTCTTAATGAATTTATTGGTCCTCTATACGATAAAGAACGAATGCTATTGCAGCCCAAGTTATCCATTGCCTAATATTTGATATTTTCATATTTTATAATGTATTCCTTCATTCATTTACATGAAAACATATTTGGTGCTCACTAAACAGAGCTATTTTTTAAATGATGAATAACATACTTGAATTGTGCAACGAAGGTCACCAACATAAGTAATGTCTAAACCCGATATCCACGCAATTATTATATCGCCGTTGCCACTACTTTTATCCCTGGAATTTACATCATCGTGAATTGTATCATTAACAACGTAATGTAAACGTGCTGCAAGTACCGGCAGCGGTAGGCGATCACGATGTTTTGGATGAATTTGATTGCCATTGGACATATTTGATTCTGGACCCCTTTATTTTATGAGAATAAAATGATATAATTGAGGTTAAATTATTTTCAAATGTAGGACTTACGTGAATTTGTTAGATACAAGCAGAACAGCTAAACAGCAACTAGAATTACATAAAAGACTAGCAAAATTGATTACTAATGTGTTTTTATCATCAGGTTCAACGTCTAAAATTGGCACCTCAGGATGGTCAAAGAGAAAGTGATTTGTAAGGGCAGAGAAGGCTACATTGACGGCACAATCAAGTCGTGGACATTGAATTGGTCGTCGAGAGTAAATACCAATTACTTCACTACGAATTCTCATTTTCGTTAGTATTGACTCATTATCGTTTTTATTGAATTGATCGTAATAATTTGAATCTGATTTTTTTGTGTTATCGGTATTGAGATGCGCCTTGTTCAAGCCATTACATAAATCTGTTTGATGAGCTTGCTCAGTCTCACTGAATTCTCGTAAACAATGATGTGACGTTTGTTTATGATTGGTGAGAGACTGCATCTCGCAGTTTTGATGTGTGGTGTTTAAATTCTTACGATTCTTTTCACACAAATTGTTGCTACTCACTAGATAGCAACTCATTGTTGAGTGGCATGAAACATTGCCGGATAAATCACAATCACTTCCTGAAATTGGTATAAAATGTGATTCATTGATTTGGAAGTGCAATAAACAAACAAAAATTACAAAATCCAACCTGATTGAATGGTATAGTATCTTTCACAGTGTTGACATAATTTAAAATCATAAATATTCGAACTCATTTCATTTCTAAAATTCTCGTTGCTTCCTGATTTTGAACGTTCAATTTGTGAATGACAAATTTCGCACTTTAGAATTTTTTTTCTTTTTTTGGGACTTTCTTCACCATCATTCGTACCGTTATCATGGTTCTCGTTTACATATTCAACGTCGTAGTCGTCATCATCTTTATCATCTATTATCTCATCCCCAAAGTGTTTTTTATCATAGAAATACTTTGCATGAAGTGATGGCCGGGTAATGTCTTCTCGTATTCCTGACCTTGAAATAGGATTCATTTTTGCTACTAATGTGGAAAATTCATTGGACAATGAAATGAATGACGTATACGTTTACTAAAAAATAATATATTAAAAATGAATTTTAGACAACTTTTTATATTTAGAATTTATATTTTCCCGATGACATACACGTGCGTCAAAAAATTGATATTCATGTATTTCTATTAATAATAAAAGTTAATCATAATGTATGAAAAGAGGAGAAAAAACAAAACAAAACTGATTAAAAATTATATATACATAAAAATTTTATAGAAATTCAGGGTTAATTTGTTTTCTCAATACGTGCCTGAAAATGGCAACTTTTCTTATGTCACTTCCCGACAATAAAACTGACGTTATATACAAGGTGTAAAAAAAATTGTGTATTAGACCTCGGAAAATGGCAGCACTTTATCAAAATAAAAGCAAAATTTATATAAACTGCATATTTAATTTTAATATACAGTTTGTATGATTTTTGTTTATTTATTTCATTTATTTATTTTTTTTTAATCTACTTTCTCATATTTCAGCATGTATCAGCTAAACACTCAATGGTGTTTCTCAAATTATTTGTTTATATAAACAAATAATTTGGTTAACAATGTCTAGAAATCTTTCTCTATTAATTATATTGTCTATAATATATGGGGCATTCCATGCCAAATCGACCACTTTTGAACCCGATCCCTTTTGATTTGGCCAAAACTTTTCCATTCTTATCTACCGTTTGAAATAGTACTATTTTTCGGTTCGACGAAGGCGGAAAACGGGAATTTCGTTTAGCGCAGCGGGCCGAAAGTTGCCGTTTTCCACCCGGAGAGCGGAAAAACATTTTTTCAAATTTTTTCAAATTTTTTTATCCATCCCAAAAAAAATTATGAATTTTTCAAAAAAATGGCTTTTTTAATTTCAAATAGGCATAACTTTCTCAAAAATTGACCTTTTGGCAACTTTTTTT
>JAQQBR010000005.1:1783430-1798008 GCA_030347285.1 Microctonus hyperodae
TTTTTTTTCAAGAGATGTAGATAAAATTATTGAACACTTAGTCATTCAGAAGTGGAAAATAAAAATGAACAGACGAGACGAAAATGTGCGTAGAAGCGCTGATGATTAAAAAGGTAGGTAAATAAGGGTAAGTATGAGGGAGGAGTGCATGCGGAAGTACGTTGAGTGGTGTATGAGGGAGATTCGGGGTTGGTACGAGGAAGATGAGAGCTTGCAAAGATATGCTTACGAAGCTTAAAGCCCCGTTGGCAGTTGGCGGTGGTTAAAAGGGGTTGTGAAGAAGAGCCGTCGACGGATGGAAAGAGGGTTGGCTGTTGGGTCAGGTCGGAAGGAAGAGGGTCAAAGAGTGACGTAGTGAAGAGGGAAGCAAGAGGATGCAAAAAGGAGAGAGAGTAAAAGAGGCTTTGCGGTCTCCTTGACTCAAGTGACTGTCGTTGGATACTCTTCTATGGAAATTAAGGGTGCGATTTTCAGCCCGACTTTTTTCATGATAGCCATTTTTTTTTTTTTTTTTAGTTATAATGAGGCTCAATATCGAAAATGAAAGCGATGATGTTACACGACGTTATCATTTATATGCGCATATTGACATGTAATAAAAAAAAGTTTTAATTTCGAAAAAGAAAAAGGTCGGCGCAGATATTTCCGTTAAAGTTGGGGTGACATGAGTCTTTGGCCGAGACATTAAAACTTATCGTTGTCTACTTTAGCGCTCGGCGATATAGATGAGGCTCCAAAGGGGGATAGTTAACGGGAAAATAAGAGTATGGAATGACGAAGAGGTTGGGAAAAGACAGGGGAAAGAAGATAGTTGGGTAAAAGGGTGGTAGAGAACGACCCAATCATGATTCCACAGCACCCGAAGGAATTATGGATACCATTATATGAGAAAGATTAGAGGATCTCGTAATATTTTTATTAGCTCATTCTAAGCGCAGACGCACCAACTCCCTCTATACGGATATTTCATTTCACCTTCTCGCTGGCTTCTGTCATTTTTCATTTCTTTATGTTTTTTTTATTTTTATACACAGAAATGTGTGTTGAAGCAGAAAAATTATTTTGCGTTTAATCTAAACATACGATTCTTATCTGTCAAACTAAATAAAAGTTGTATCAACACATTTTTCAATTCCAACTCCTGACGAGATAGACCAAAAATCATTAAATCAAACAGCAAATCATCTAAATTTCCAGATTAAAATAATAAGACCATAAACTGTAAAAAAAAAAAAGGTTTCATAATTACTCTTTTAATTTTCCTAATTGATTGAAATAATTAAAGGAATTATATAGCTAAGATTTACTACACCGGGAAAAATATAAGGTTATATACTTGAAGCAATTCCCTGAAGACTCAGTAGACACTAATGTCACCTTAACCACAATTACTTTCTCAATCGGATTATTCAATGTAATTTAATTTATCCATTGGCAAAATAAAAATCACCACTGGGAAATTATTTATTCTTTTTTCTCTCACTATTTCACATCATCTGTTACTAACAAACTTGCTTCAGCACTACTCTACTTATGCTTATAATTATACTTACTAATTATAATTGTTACCTGTCACATTGTATTAATTTTTATATGCTACTTTGTACTTGCTTACTACATTTTGCCCCACAGCTCTTGCTAAGAAATTTACAAATAAATCTAAATCTAAATTTAATTTCCATTAAAATAACAAACATTATCTCTCATTCTCTTCAATTTTTCTAACGCAACTTCACCGCAATAAAACCAGTGTCTACGTCACGAAATACATAACAATCCTAACAATCTCTGGCATTTTTTTGTTAACGCCTGAATGAAGTCGTTATTCGCGAAACCTTCTCTCGTTTCTAGCGGTGGCTTCAGGCAACAGCAATATTTACATAACTGCGTTAAAGTCATGAGTATACATATATATATATATAAGAGCATATATGTATGTGTTATTTACGGTATTCCATTTTCACCAAAATACACATAATGATATGCGACATTCTGTCTATATTTCCCGCGGCAATGCTCTCATATGTATGTGTATATCAACCTAAATAATTCACAGATATTCTAAATTTCATATTGAATTAATATTGTTCAATTTATTATTTAAATTGATTGAAAGAGAATCAAAATGTACGTATAACAGCACTAAATTCCTCGATTTAATTCTTATATATTACGTTTCAGTGTATAAATTTATATTTATTGAATGTTAAAAAATACGGGGGGTGAAATTAAATTATTCTATCGACTATTCGTTAATGATATTCGTCGCATTATCATCCATTCGTTTGAGAAACGAGAATAAACAATCACGAAGAAATGGAAGAGACCACATTTCGTTGGCTCATCGGAAACACTAGTGAGAAATGGAATTTTAATGCTTTCCATCTACAGCTTTATTTCCACCCTAAAGACACCCACCTCTGTTGGCGATGGCAATAATAAATAACGGGAGCAAGATAACAATATAGGTAACCTTTCGATATGAAGCACATGCACAGCGTGATAGAGTTCAGGAGTGCAGCGAAATATATTCCATTTCTCATTTATTCCAAATAAATTTCTTCAACGTATAAAAAATGACGACGCGAATTCCGAGTGGAGAATAAAAATATAATAATAATCCATGTGTATATCAAGAAACAACTGGGAGAGTTATTAAAAATTCATGTACCTCCGAGAGAATTGTAGAATAAAAATTGCACAATTATTTTTTCTTATTCATGATCCCATTATACTTTGGTTAGTTATAAATGAATATTTGATTATATAAGCTCCTGGCTTTTTCTACTTACACTCAGCCAGAAAATAATTGGTGAAATCGTTCAATGAAACGACAGATAAATTTTTTTATAACTGAATTTTATTTCTCCATTGCAATCGAGAAGAAAAAAAAATTAAGAAAATTGTATGGAAATAGCACCATGACCTAATATGTTAGAACTATTTCCGAATTGATAGAATAAAATTCAGTACAAAATCGCAAGTATTTCACCAATTGACAAAGTACTCATTTAGTTGAAATCCTCGTTAAGCACGCTCTGTTCATTTGTTCACGTATCAAAATTGTGTAAAAAATAAAACTGTAATAAAAAAAAAAATCACCTGTACAAACACGAAGTCACGTTATGGGGTAGGTATTATTAATTGCTTGAAAAAATACAGAAATGAAATAAAATAAAAAATTATTAAAACAAATAGAAAATTATACTTGAGCACGTTTGTATAATTGTTACGTGTGTTATTTGCCATTGAAAACAATTGTCTTCAATTGACATTAGTGACAGAAATGAGCACCTCTATAGACAGACTCGTGTGCTTTTTAACCCTCTCTAACTCAGTCTCCCCTAGCATACACCGCAGTTAGTTTTTATAATTCAAGAGGTGGTTGTTCATAATTCAGGAATTTCCAGCCAGCGAGATTCCAAAGGCACAGAGGCAGGTCGAGCATTTTCACCATTTACAATCCACCTCCTTTCTCTATTACCCCTCAACACTCAGCCACTAGCACGGCAGTACTCTACCTCTAACCTGAACAGCCTGAAGCAAATTCGTGAATTTTTTATGAGAGCCCAAAGGTGGGATCGAAAAACCCACACGAAAAATATGTTCCCCCGTTTTAGTAAATATAGTGTACAAGAAACCTAAATGTACTATTTCCGTTAGCAGTTTCACCCTCTAAAAAGGGGAAAGACATAGTGAAACACGAGTAAAAGAAGAAAAAAAAATCAAAAACAAAAAACATATGGTTGTGGATTTCGGACGAGACTGTACCCGTCGGGCATTTTCTATCCTATATAATTCCGAAAGAGGCGAGAGGGTATAAATGGGAGCAGACAATCAGGATCAGCCTGACAGTAATACACGTGGTATCTTTTTCCTCTACATCCCCCATTTTTATCTCTCTCTTTCTTTTCCTCACTAGCACAGTGAAAACCAACACCAATTTGTTCGCGTGGCACTGCTGCAATTCAACCATTTTCCCCACTAGTCTCCCTCTCTCGTTTATCCTCTGTACCAGCACGTTGTCGCACAAACTTGCAAACGGGACAGATCATTGTGTTCTGCATTTGTGTTTATATACATATATAAAAACGAGTTCTTTTCAAATAGCACGCGAAACTTGATTGGAAAACCGCGTCCATTCATAAATTCAATTGCATCGGCAAACGTCAGCATAAACTCATCCCAGTACTTGTGAGTCATAAACAAGTGAAAAACAAATATACGATATATGAAATAAAAATAACAAAATTTAATCCAAAAGTCCAAGTTATGAAAAAAGATAAAGAAAAACAAGTAAAAGTATAAAAGTCGTAAACAATGAATAAGCGAAGGGACAAATATTTTAGCAAGCAAATGTAAGTGTATACAAGTCGACAGATCGAATAAGGGGAAGAAGATGAAAGCTATACACATATATAGTATGTCTGGCGCCACAGTTACGACGTCTGGCGTCTCTCTGTCTGCATCTCGTCGCGTATAGAGCTTGGGCGCCAGCCAGGCTCCACAATATCATCATTCCTCATTCCCATTTTCTCTTTTCACCCTCTACCTCATTCTCCTCTACTATATAACCAAGCAACCCAACTTCTCTGCCACACTTCCGTTTTGTGGCACCCACCCGCAGTTATACCAATTCCGTTGAGACTAAATATATATAAATCTATCCAACTGCACCATCAAAACAAAGTCACAACTTGTTTCAAGTCAACTTTCATGATATCCATTGGAGCTTTGACTTCCCTAAATACTTGCGTTTTATCCTTTCGATAATACTGATTCAAATTTAAAGGAATCATGATTAAATTCTGGGGTTTTACATTAACCTCGAAGCCTGAATATCCAATAGAAAATTCTGGATCAATACTATTAATCATTGATTTAAAAAATTTGAGTTCGGAATCTAATTTACAAAAAAAGGATTCATTAAAATTCCAGTCGTAGCTTAGCTCGTTTTAAGATGACCTTCTATTATCCATTAATAGATTTCGGAGGGTTGAATTGACTGGATATACCAAAGTCATAAAGTTCTTACCCAAGTGAACACGACACTATTCTAGATTTATTGCCATCAAAATCCAGTTACGAAGGATTTTAGTTTGTAATCATGTTTTTAGAATTACAATATTAGTTTAATATATTTTGTGTAAAAATATTCTAATCTAATTCTTATTATTCGATATTCTCAATCATATTGCCGCATTATTCAAAATAGAATCGGTACCAAATTAATCACATTGGCACGTATATGTGTCATGCAAATTGGAATTTCATTAGTGAAGAATAGAATAAATGGATCGCCTGCAGAAATACAGAATCCAAAATATTCTGGATGTACACAAGTGATATATCACATAATAATAAACTAATATAAAAATCAATGCTGGAATTGAATACGATAAAAATATTATTTTTATCTTCTATTAATCCAAGCTGATCTTTGTACAAAGTGAAACTTTTTTTTATCTCTTCATAATCATCATAAACACATGATATTCAACTACCTGACAATATGGCTTCAATTGTACACGGTGGACAATGGCATTTTGTGATAATAAAATGAAAAGAAATGATAAAGGAATGATTTATATATCTATTTTATATGTAGGGTAAAATATCTGGCTTTCCATATTTGTGGCAAAAAGATATTTTCCTAGCTTGTGAAAATCTTCATCGCCATCACAATTTTCCTAGAAAGACGATCCAAGCTGCAAGCTTCTTCGTCTTTACTTTTCTCCATTGTATTTTTCCTCAGCTTTCTATGTTTCATAAGGAAAAGAATAAATCGATTTTCATTCAGCTGCTCAATACTATCCGACATCATTATAAATACTTTGGAATGAATATATATTCAAGCGGTGGTAAATAGAAATTGGCTTTGTTAAAATTACTAGCAAATGATTCATTCTACTGTGGTAATAAAAAAATAAAAAATTATTTTTGAATGTTCTAAGAGACATTGTTGAGTTCGTTATCGGTATTATGTGCCCTTAAGGTCTTCCACATTTAGTGAAAATTTTCCTTTGAACTGATGCTTTTGTTTGAAACTGATATTATAACTAAAGTGACGAATGAGGAATGGTAAGCACGGCACTCACACTCATTCATACACACACAAAAGTATTAAAGAGAAAAGGAGAAAGGGAGGATTAGAATGGAGGAAAACGAAATTAGGTTTGTTAAAGCACAAAATCCGAGCAGCTCGACACGGCGCTTTCAAATAATCCGCGTGACTGGATAAAACTTCTCTAGCTGTTAAGGGCCACAAAAAGACCCCAATATAACTGTATATTTATATATGTATACATAAAAATATATGTGTAAGATAACATTGAAGTGGTGTGGATTTAAACTACTACTTTGATTTAATTGCGTCGACTCATTGCAATTTAATAAACAATCAATTGAGAATATATTTCAAACGAAAAAAATCATTTGAATAATCACAAATTACTCTTGCAGATGAAAAAAAAAAAAAGCCCAATGTCAAATGGTAATGATAAACATAATAATAATAAATAAAATATTGATACAGTCTTCAAACTTCCAGAGAAACGACCCTGTGCGTATTTGGTATCCTTGGATACCGAAAGCTATACCAATTCAGCGTTCTAGAAAATCACTTCGTCTATTTATATATAAATACATACACGCACACACATATATGTGCATATGTTTCTGTATACATGGCTGGATATACCTTGGAAGTATAAAAATTGTTAGATTCTTCGGGTTCGCAATTCTGCAGTATTTCCTTGCAAATTTATTTCCAATTTTCCTTAATAACCACAACTATATTTTCGTTTATAGATTTTCCAATAGCATTGAATCAAAGGCGTTGCATGAAAAAATTCTCAATCAATCAACTATTCACGTAAACTATTGAAGAAAAAAATATTTGATGATACATCAAGAGAATTTATTATTGTCGTACAAAATGGTAGTGAATGGGTGAGTACAAAAATTTAAAATTTGAGAGCGAACTGGAGAGATAAATGGGGTGGTTGGTTAGTTGCTTGAAACCCCTGATGTATTACTGCGAATGCTGAGCCTGCGGAGTCAGCGCTGCCGGTCCAACAAACCGGACAATCTGATTTTTTTCTCTTCACTCCCTGGACAGTCAACGAGTCGACACGACAAACCCGAGGGGCCCAAGGGAAACTCGAATACACTCAGGGCTCATGTCCCCACCCTTTCATCCCACCCATCCGTTCACTATAATGGTAGGATAGAGTGGAAATAAAAAAAAGTGAGAGAGAGAAAAAGCTCAGTTTGAAAGGATCAGTGGTACACACAAATTGTAATCCTCTGACGATTCAATTCACCAAAATTCCGAGCATACAACAAAATTTGAAGTGAATCTACCGCTATAACAATCAATAAATATATTCTGCAATGTAGAAAAAAAATTTTATGTATAATACTTATCAGTATATATTGACATATTCCATTTATCATAATTATCATAAATACTGTCTTGTTAGTTTTAATGAGGACGATGTAAACATATTAAATTTTAAAATAAATAAAAAATTAATTTCCACTAGAGAATAATTTCTGTTCTCAAGTGACTGTCAACGCTCATATACTATTCTCATATGCTTCCCTCAAGTTATATCTAATGACCTTGAATGTCTTCATTGTGTGAGAAAATATACAAGTCGTGACACTGCTATACAACACACATCTGGTGCGGGCCAAGCGTCGTTTAATACTGGAGAGCATAGGAGGGGGAAAAAAACGTGCGCTAGTCAACAACGAATGAAGCACACGATGGAGTAGTGGCGGTAATAGTAGAAGTGGGAAGAAGAGAAGGTGGCGCCCGGACAAGTGACGCACGATGACGAGCGAGTGGGGAGAGAAGAGCAACTCGCTTGGCTGTGTGGCGCCACTGTGTAAGTAGAAAGACTCATTATGTAGTCAGACGACAGGGGAACTACGTTCAAAGACAAAATCGTACTTGTCGCCATAGAATACAGGACAGACTGTCATGTAAATTTACTAGTCCTTTACTACGAAGAGATTTTCTCCCCTTTATCCTCACACATATACACTCACTTCCCTTAATCTTACTCACTCATTTTGCCCCCTATTGTCTTGTCTCATTTATCGACTTTTAACTCGAAAAATCATTCCAACGAATTTCTATGAAAATAAATTTTATCATCAAGTTATTATGTTCGCTTTTGTTTGTAAGTATTAAATGAAGAAAGGAGAAAATATAAAAAGAAAAAAAAAGAAAGAGGTGATAAGTAGATTATGTATATATATTGAAAGTTAGCAAAAGTATTGGCAATCAAATCGCGATTAATGGCATCCTTTTGATTTACAATCCTGACGGATGGTATAAGAAAGTTATTATAAAGTTATCGAAACGATTCTTCCTCTCCCGTCTACCATTTCATACTTTGTCTATATGGGAAAGAGCGGATGCGAGAGAGCGTAAGGGAGAAAAATAGATAGAAAGAAAAAGCAATTGGATATGGAATATAACACAAGAGACGAGATAGCAATGGGAGGATGCCGTTGGTTTCTCAAACTTTTTCCACCACCAAGGGCGAGAAATGTCGTATCTCAAAAGGGGAACGACAGAAACCAAACCCCGTCCCAACGGCATCTATATACGGATAAGGTTGAGAATTCACAAACAAAGGGGACACTACAGATGAGAAGAGAAAAAAAAATTCGATAATGAAATACAGAGGAAAGGAATAAAACAACGCGTTAAAATAAAAAGCTCAAGGAAATATTTATGAATGAAAAAAAGAAAAAAATTGACGGGCTTGGTATACACAATCTAACCCTTGTTTTCGTTATCCTCTCATTTTTAAAATTCAATATCAGTGAAACACAACGTGTCCTTACAATTTTTTCATTCATTCACTTCAGAGACATTTTTGTTTTATCTAGAAATTGTGTTTCCAAAATTCGTAATACCTATACTTGGAAGACGATGAAACATGGTAGAATATTGCAGAGAAGATAAAGCCAAACTGGCGCAATACGTATCCTTTAAGATAGAGAAACACCTAATACCTCGAAATGTCACTCCAGGCGACGACTCTCCAAACATTCCAAAGACATTTAATATATTCTACAATATGTCTTGGTAAAATATATAATACTTTTGATAACTCTACCAGTCAAATTTATCAAAAACTAAAATAGAAAATGAAAAAAAAAAATGATAACATTAATTTTATAAATTCGTGGATTTTTTTTTTCTTTGAATGTGTATGACATTCTAGATGATTAAATTAAATTTATTCGCGGAATATAGTGACTATTTTATACATCGAGGGGAAAGAAAACCGAGATATAGACCTTTATATAGCTGAAACGTGACACGATAATGTAACGCGAGAGGTGTTAATGGAACTTATGATATATCATGAGTGCTGGGGGATTGCAGGCAAAGCCACGCTTCGTACAAAGATGATCCTGTGCACTACATTGCCCCTCCACACTTTTCGGGGAGAGGGGCATATAATAATCTTCGTGATGATGCAAAAGGGCGTGAAAGGCTTTTCACTCGTGCACTCGAAATATCATTGAATTCTTTTCATCTTTCACCTCTTTATTCAGCTTTAGAATCTGCGTTAAATTCAGGCTTTTAAAGAGAGATTCACTTCACTATCTATCACAAAGTTCTATACTAATTTTCGACTACAACCTGATTACCAAGCTATTCGTGTATGAAATATTCAAACATAATTCAGAATGAATTATTAAATTCTTAATCAATAAATGACGAATAGGACAACCATGAAATGAACCAATTATTTCGGTAAACCATAACAAGATAGATATCAAAATCTATTAGTTACAACACGAGTATTACTTTGATAGCATATCACACTGGCCCATTTCGAATTTGAACTAAAATAGATAATTATGAAGGATTTACCGTTGATCATATTAAATTATCGTATATTACATACGAAAAGATTTATAGTGAAGATTAAGATTACATTAACGTCAATGAAAAGATTTTAATATCATTTTATTTCTTCAAAATCAGATATTCGATGAATATATTAGCGCGATCGGGTGTCTTCACGATAATACTGCATTAAAATCAAAAGATTTTTTCATGTATTTAGCCGATGTAACAAGGGACGGCATCAACGAAACGTTGAGGTCATTCAGTTGGCCACGAGTCGTTACACAAAAGATATCGTTCTATCCGATCTTTCGTTTGAAGAGATCGTTTTAGTCACGCGAAAATAGTGTGCCTCACCATGATCCCTCTCTCTTTCTCTCCTTATTCTACTCATATAGAAAACTACATCCCGGTTATATTCTATCCCCACGCGACGAAACACGACATGAGCTATCAAGACCCCTCAAGACTCGCGTCTTTTATTCCACCAATACGGAAAACATAATCACCCTATATACCTCTCTCTATATCACATACTTGCCCGCACTATCCGTCAGTCTTACTTCACTTTTAAATATGTATATAAATATATAAGTGCAACATGGCAGGCATTTGCCTGCATGACCATATCTTTCTATCTACCTGAGCGTGGGTAACATCCACAAGTTTCCGGTCAGGAAGCCACTGTGAAAGTGGATTTTAACATCAACTCCACTCCAGTTATCCATCGATAAAACGCAGACAAAATTAGCTATACACAATGTCGTGTTGAATAAATTAATAAAAGACATCAAAAGTTTTATGAATTTTTTTTTTTTCTACAGAAAAATTTCATTCAACATATTTTACTCTCCGTGTATATTATAGGTATATACATATATATGTATAAAAGAAGAGAGATAAAAATTACCAAATTTTAGTCGTATATTTTCAGTGAAGTTTGTCTGCCCACGACTGTTCCACTACCACTGGGGCGCTTTTACTATCGCCAAAAACTCATCCAAATGTGATAAGTGTGTTGGTATACGAAGGATACGCTTTCTAGTAGCCAAATATATATCAAATTCTCAAGTATACCCTTATAGAAGTCAACAATTGACCTTAAAATACGAAAAAAAAACTTTTATTTATCTTTGTGCATTTACAGTCATCTGGGAATAAAAATACTTATTCAACATTCCCGCAGAACGCCACATGGCACGTCATGTATAACATGTTATCTTCAAGGGGTCGAGCAGCGATGCAAAAGTAAGAATCAAGTGAATATCAAACGAGCAAGGGGGGTTGTGTAAAAAAAAAGAGACAAAGAGAATGAAAGATGCAAGTAAGTAACCGTGAAAGATATTTCTGATAAAATATCCAATTTAAAGTTTCATCGTAATTTTACGATTCTTGAAAGTAAATTAATACTATTATCTACTGAGGCTTCCGGCCATCTTCCCACTGATATTTTCTTCATGGATTTTAAGACCTCATATACACATATATATTAAACCATAAATAAGTTTGAGAATAAGCATGCTATTCCTCATTAAAGTCAAAGCTAATTTTTCTTATCGTGACACGATGTATTCTCGTGTCGAATAAAATGAAGAAAAAAATAACAATAAAAAAAGGGGCAGGCTAACATGACAAGCAATGTTGTTTTATATTTATACATATATTAATGTGTATATGTAAGTACTAATGGCGCGTCAAAAAAGGTGTGCGCGCACTATGCAATGATGGAGTAAAGAAGAAAAGGATCGTGCAGTGTTTCCTGCAGTGAAGAAAAGTGAGAGAAAAATTTAACATTAAGAGGCGCTGAGCTTGCGACACGGCAATCTCAGGGACTGGTGGCATAAAAAAATCTGGCGACAGTCGACGAAGAGTGAGGGAGAAAGAGCAATGGAACGGAAAAAAAAATGGAGCTCGCTAAAAGGTCGTTAAGGTTAATGCGTGGTGAGAGGGTGGCGCATATTCCTTCATTCTTTTTTTTTCTTTCATTTTTTATTCTCTTTCTGGTACTTTATTCCTATCTCTTTTGCTCTTTAGTGTCGCACTAAAACGGGGCGCGTCTTCACTGCTTTGTCGACGCCCGTCGTCAGCTTGTCGCGCTTGGTTTTCGGTGGGTTCTGCCCCCTTATTCTAACCAACTCTATAATGACAATATCTCCCTTGAGGTAGCGAATAGACAGCGAGATTATTGCTGCGCGAAGATTGTTCAAGGCACTTGCTCACAAAGCCAATCTCATCATAGTGTTTGTCATATTTCAATTTCTATCGTGTCACCTTTCCACTAATATATAAAATCTTGAGATAAATTTGAAACGCGGTTACCCCTGTGTCATTTTCAATTTGTCGTGATTGTATACAAAATAAAAAACACGACTGTGTTTTTTATTTTATAGCTTCTTTTCAGGGTTTTTTTTTGGCTATGATGCTTTGCATATTTTCTTCAAGACGTTCCAACGCTCTTCAACAACTTTATGAGCTTTTTTTATTATCAACGCTTTCCCGCAATGTTGATTGTCTAAAGTTATTCATAACTGAAGCTCACTTAAATCTAAAATTACTATCCGGTTTAAAATTAACTAGATATTTCGCTGATTAATTAAACGTTGCGACGTAATAGAACTGGAACAAAAGGTATATAAACCTGCCAATTTTAATAGCAAATCAACGTATTAATATTCCAGTATTCTATTTTGCTCGATTCATTCAGACTCTTTGGAAATTTATTACAAAGTATCAGAAGAATTCGGAAGAGTAAATCAATAAGTCAACTGGGTTCTGAAGTATCTCTCATTATATAATGTAAGAGATTAATAGATTTTGAAAATGAATATGTAACTTTCTATTTTTTCTACTGAAATAATAACAAGTAAAAATAAACTCGAACAATTATCGAAATATAAATTTCATTTACCGGAATCTTCTACTAATATTACACAGTTATAATTTTTTATCCTTATTTTAAAATCTTTAGCAAAAGTTAAAAAAATGTCACAAATAAAAATTAAAAAATGACACTCTCATCAGACCATGTTCTATTTCTTGTAGCCATTATCTGATATTTTATGAGTACTAATCTTCATTAGTGCCTGATAATTATGTTTAAAAAAAACCCTCAAGGAATTTTTTTAACCCCTGTATACATAATAAAAACGTCTCAGAGAATATCTTGATCCATCCTACCGTTCTCTGAAATACTTGGCTTGGATATTTACCCCAGACAGATGAACAAACAATTGTTCGTGATGATATTTTATGTATGTTGACACTTGTGGAAGTTCATTATTTGCAGTAATTACGTGGATCGATTAACTGAATAAACAGGCACCTACTTTTCTTTTTACTGAAGTGATTGAAGAATAAAAATCTACCATTAAATTTCAATATATCTGACCAACGTTAACCTCATTAATTTCAAGATGAAAAAAATCGTTTTTTTTTTCAATCAACTTCTTCATAATTTAGTCTTAAAAAAATCTAACTACTTAATTGAACTTTCGTATGAATAAAAAGCTCAATTTCACATATCAAATTCCAAACCAATTAATTCAATAAAAATGAATAAATAACGAATATAAATTTTGTAATTTTAAATTCGTGATTTGCAATGTGCAAAATCCTTGATATCATAACAGTAATTTTTTTAAATCGCCAGGGGATATTTTTCCCTGAGGAACGGGTAAAAATATTCTGGAAACGTGTACGCTCTTTAACAAAAGAATTTCCATTCAACGGATTTTCGTTACAACCTCAATGTACTCTCGTTCTTTCTTTGTCTATCAATATGAAACATGCCAAAATATTTAATATATTTACATGCTTGTATATATTTATATAAATGTGAATATTCGGAGGCACGTGGTGTGGCGTGCCGCAAGCGCGTAACCTCGAAATGTTATTGCCTGGCCCATGAGAGAAGGCGGTCATTGATATATGTATATGTACATGCAAACAATAAACACATATATGGATAGATGCATATAATACACAAACACTCGCAGCGCAGAAGGCAACAGAGAAGCGTGCGGTGGTTATGGCAAGGCAAACCAAGCGTGAGACCGCGGCCGATTAATTTCACCCGAGTGAGAGAATACCCATCCGTGGTATAATTAAAATTTGTTGTCGAATCAGAATTATTATATATAAAATTCTATAGGAAATTATACACTAGACGCACGCACAAGGCCCCACGGACTTTTCATTTCAGTGATCAATTATTTTGTGTACTTTTATGTCCCGCACCAAAAAATCATTTGATCATTTGTATGAAAAACAAAATTTAATTCAACATATTTTATTTGTTTTATTAATGAATAAAAATTGCGAGCGAGGATCAATACACAACGAGAAATTTCGAGTAAAAGTCCACAAAAAATTTGTCTCAACTGTTTTTAAGAGGGGGGTAACGATTTTTGAATAAAAAAAAAGGTGTGTTTACGAAATTTTTTTTGGTAGCTACAATAAAAATTTATTTTTAATAATCGTGACATTATTGTTCATTTTATATTATGTTACATTTTATTCTCATTAAAAAATTTTAATCCGGAAATCAGTGTTTTCGCGGCTAAGTGTTACTAAAATTTGAAAAATCGAAAAAAAAAAAATTCCTCTCGGGAATACCTGGGAAAAGCGATTATCTAATGATATAATTTTCATTTTTTGATTTCAGATGAACCAGTGATGAGCTCTATTGTCCACCGA
>JAQQBR010000005.1:1826886-1839830 GCA_030347285.1 Microctonus hyperodae
CAACTGGAAATCCCGTTGTTGCAACGTGGGAAAAAATGTCGAAATCTAAATTTAATGGTGTCGATCCAATGGAAATGTTTTCTGAAATTGGTCCAGATACAACAAGATTAATTATTCTTGCTGATGTCGCGCCGATTTCTTCGAGAAATTGGTCAACACAAAGTAAAAAATTTTTTTTTTATAAATATGAAGATAAAAATCGATTACGTTTTTTGATTGAATAAATATTATAATCATTTTATTTTCGCAGCTTTCCCTGGTATTTTTAAATGGCAACAAAGACTGTGGCTGACAATTAGATATTTTTTGGATCGCAGAAAAGAAAATAATAATATGGAAGAATTGAATGATACATTTAATGATAAACTCAGAGAAGACGATGCGTATTTATATGATAGTCGTAATTATTATATTAAAGGTGTAACGTTTAATATTATTGGATCGCAACAATTAAGTGTAGCCATATCAAAGATGCAGGGTTTAACAAACAGTTTAAGAAAAGTTTCCGTTAAATGTTTAACTCACAGTCGAGAATATGAACGTGCTCTTGCAACACAAATAACTATGCTCGCACCATTTGCACCAAGATTCGCGTCAGAATTGTGGGCGGGTTTTTGCTCAGCTCCTTATCATCTTGTTGATGATGACGAATGTATTCAACGTGATAAAGATGTATTGGAACAAATATGGCCAACAGTTGATATGGATTATAAATTAGAACTCGATATATTTGTATGAATTTTATTATTTAATAATTTTCATATTGATTTATTTATTTCAATGATAATTAATTGGAAAATATATTTTTTTTCAGGTTAATAAAAATGAAATTGTATCAATTAAAATACCACGACGTATTTTGGACAATTTAGCAGCAGATGTAGCTGCGCAAATGAGTATGGAAAATGATGAATTTAAAAAATTTGTTGGGGATAGACAAATAATTGATTATAAATTTTTTAAAGCACCAGATTGCGATGCAAAAATTTATTTCCAAGTTATGTCGCAAGCTTCTAATCTGAAAATTGAAAATACTGCATGAATAAATTGTTTAAATATTTCTTTCAATAATATTTTTTGTATTTATAATTGAAAGACGTATGAAATAATTAAATAGCATTTTTGTATATTAATTAAAAAATTTTTAATTTACCCAGCTTTATTCATTTCAATATTAATTGACCCTTGGCCATTGTGTTTTATATTTTTTAAACTCTCTATGTAATTAGCAGGTATACCACACTCCAGAGCACCTTTCACCATTATTTTCCTGATGGCATAAATTGAATAATGAAAAAAAAAAAATATTTATAAGATTGAAAAAATTAATTCTGATAGAACAGAGAATTTAATATATTTATTTACAAATAAGTTAATGATGGTCTACGATCTTCTGGTAATTCTGATAATGGCACATGATTATCAATGTTTTTAGTTTGTTGATAAACACGACAATGATAAACAGTTCCAGTTTCATTTATCACATCGACGTAGAAACCTAAATAAATTCCCTTATCAACACCTTCTTGACGATCTAATGTTTCTAAATGTTCATTCGATAATTCCCAAATTACACCCCAAACATGAGAATTATCAGTAGATATTATTGTTGCTGGTGATCCATCCCATATTTTTGAATATCCCAGAAAATCAAGTCGATAATTCTGAATTTTAAACAAATTAATAATTATTATAGCATTGAAAAGTATTCTCTTATTTTGAAACACAATGTAATATTATTTAATTAATTATTTATATATTCTTTCTCACTTCTAATCGTCCAATATCAACAAATTCTGCAGATGGATTTGATATGCGAATTCTTGCAGCAAGTAAATTACTACCATATGCAAAATAAAGAAATTTATTATCTTTTTTCGTTGACGTTGACATTATTAGGTTATTTTTTTTTTGATTCAATACGACAGGAATATTTTCAACGCGTGGCAACTGATTGTTTCCAACTGGGCAAAGTGATTTTAATTAACTTCAATTGAAACTATAAAACGTAATTTTAAAACCGTGTGAGCATTGTTCATAGCCAATTTATTATTATTAATGAAGATGATGATAAAATTTAGAGCTATTACTAATATTACATCTACGTGTTAATAAATAATTCTCTGCTTAAATATTTAATTCATTTCTGGTAGATAAAATTCATATCTATATCATGCAAATTAATCACAAAACTAACAAAGATATTATATAAATCAAATGTAAAATCAGCTGATGAATAATTCCAAATATGGAAAGGGAAATCATTAAATTAAAACTTTTATTCTTTTTATTCAAAAAATGTTGTACAAATAATTACAATTAATTGTAAATGAATATTCAAACAAATTTCTATTTCAATTGTTTTATTATATATATTTATTAAATTATTGATAAGACCAATTGAATGGACAAATGCAGAAAGAAGAAAATAAAAAAAAAAGACTCGAAGTTAATAAAAACTATTTAAAATATTTTTGTTGTATCAGTATTAATGGCTGAGAATATTGTTTGATTAATTATGGTGTAAGGCGTTTTGGATCACGAGGGAACATTGAAGTTTTTCTGATGTTATCCAATCCAAGATATAACATAACAACACGCTCCAATCCAATTCCACCGCCAGCATGTGGTGGACAACCATATTTAAATGAATCAATATAAGCTTTTATTTTTTCCACATCGATACCATGATGTTTTGCACGTTCAGTTAAATAATCTGGATCATGAATACGTTGTGCTCCAGAAATAATTTCTTCACCGCGCATAAACATGTCATAAGAATTCGATGCCTTTGGATTATTCGGATCAGGCATTGTATAAAATGGCCGAACAGCTAATGGATATTTATCTAAAATATAAAAATCTGTCGAATATTTAGCTTTGACCAATCTACCCAGTAATTTTTCATCAGGAGTTGATAAATCATCCTCTTCACCCAATGTCACACCAGCTTCGGCCAATAATTTAATTGCCTCAGGGAATTCAAGTCGCAATGGCGGATCCAAAAATTGAAATGGTTCAACTTTATATTGTTCATTAACAGCAGCAATTTCAGCGGCATAATTATCACGTAATCCACGGAATAAATCAGTAAACATTGCACCAATAACATCAACAACCTCATGATAATGATATTTAAATGCCATTTCTAAATCTAAACCAACGAATTCTGTTAAATGACGATGGGTGTTTGAGTCCTCTGCTCGGAAAACTGAAAACAAATATCAAAAATTTATTTTAGTTATATTTCATTTAACTCTGTGATGAGGAATTAAATTATTTTGAGGTTAGGATCAGTTTTGTGTTGATAAATTATATTTTTATTGAATTTTAGTTGATCCTGTTTACTGAAATAAATTATAAAAAGTATTAAAATTCATGTTATACCTGCACCAACTGTAAATACTTTATCAAAATCAGCCGCGATCGCCATTTGCTTGTACAATTGTGGTGATTGTGCAAGATAAGCTGCGCCTTTGAAATATGAAACAGTAAAAACATTTGCACCACCCTCACTAGCAGCAGAAATAATTTTTGGCGTATGTATTTCAACAAATCCTCGTTGTGTTAAAATATCACGGAATAATTTACTAACACCAGCTTCAACGCGAAATATTGCTTGATTGGCTGGTGTACGTAAATCCAATATTCTATTATCAAGTCTTGTATCTTGATTAACTTTAATATTTAATCCAGTTTCATCACCACATGGCCTGGATGCGTCCTCAATTTGCAATGGCAATTGTGGCATTGATGCACTCACCACAAATACCTTTTCAATATGACATTCAACGTCTTTTTGCGTACATGATTCAATTTTCATTGGCACACCCTTCACCACTGCTTGCACATCAATTATTGATTCCTTTGTAATACTGAAATATATTTATAATCATTAAATAATTTAAATATTCATATTTAAAATTAATTTCACATTGAATATCTTTTTTTTATTTAATATTTCCAGTGATTTTTTTATAATTATTATCAACTTACGTGGAAATAAATTTCACCATTTGTTTGCTAATTTTTTCATTTACTGCAACAAGTCCTTGAACTGTTGATGATTGTTGTCTTATTACGATAAAACATTGTTTTCCTTTGGCTCTACTTGTATGCAAACGACCACGAAGCCAAATAGATTTTTCAATCAATTTTGAATCCAAATCTTTTACGTCAACGAATTTTCTGTCTTCATGAGTTTCACTGCTTTGCACTAATTTAGTTTGGCCATAACAACCAACAGAAACATCTTCAGTTTCATTTGTCTCCTCTTGAGATTGCTAATTTTTATAATATACATCATTAAATAAATAAATAAATGAAACAAATATATAAAATTATAATAAATCTTAATTTTTATTATTTAACTTACAGCTTGTGCTTTTCTCTCAGCCTTTTTTGCAGCTTTCTCTGCATCTTTTTGCTGCTTCTTCAAAGCCTTTTTCGAAGGTTCATTTCTATAAATAAAATAATATTTATTATTAAATTATAAACTGATATTCAAAGTCATGATCAAATTAATTATATTCTTAGAAATTGTTAACAAACATACAAATAGTTAGATGAAAAATCTTTGTCTAATTCAAATTTTATTGTGTCCATATTTATTATTATATTAAATAAGCAATCAAAAATAATTTTCAAGAATTTTGTTGATATAAATTAATTAAATAAACGTGATTTTATATATTATTCATGCTCTGTATCACACTTGTTGAAATATTTTACAAAATTACAAAACATTTATGCTTCATGTGCTGGATTAAATAGTCAATTCACATATGCCCCTGATAAATTATTAATTGTATGGGTCACATTGCTATTATATAATAATAAAACAACTTCAGTGAGATAAAATAATATCCCCTTATTATTTTCATGATGTACATAATAAATGATTGAAATATAAATATGAAGAAAAAAAAAAATGATCAACTCGTGGACAAAGAGTAATGGCCAGTAATTGATATAATTATTTATAAATTCTCTTTGAATAAATAATCAATATTTTTTATTATGTATTATATCATTTTATTGTCTTACCCTTCAGTAACAACCGGTTCAATTTTATTTCCATTCATCGTTATTAATTCTCTGTAATAAAATACAAAATTCAATTGAATAGATTTTGAGGTTAGGTTACTGCTACTGAATCGAAATTATTTAATACGTAAAAGTAACAATTATTTTTTTTCACTTTTTTATACGATAGTTATTTTGAGGTTATACTTGCCTTTATAATTTAGTAATTTATTTAATTACAATTTGATTATTGTTGGTGAAATTATAATAAATAAATGAGATTTTAGGGAAGATTGAGAGAAAAGCAATCGCAGCAGGGGATTTTGGAGAATTTGAAATAGTCTTGGAAAATTAAATGAATTTCGCCACGTGTATGTGTATATTTATCAAGTTGTAATTGATAAAAATATTTTTTTATGTAGATATATGAAATAAAAAAAAAATTATATGAGGATAGGAATGATAAAGGCAAGTCCGCTTAATTTATAAAGAAATATTTTTTTTTTCGCTTTTGATTCATCCATTTTTTGAATTTTAACTTATTATAAATTTCGCACTGTTTGCAGCAGAATCCAATAAAGAAAATGAAGAAGATGTGATATTTTCCGGTTGTTTTTCATCATTATTCAACGAAATTGACTCAGAATTGATATTCAATGATTGAATTGCTCGTTGTGTTGTGTTGTCCCAAGTATTTGATTCCAATTTTTCAAAACCTGAAAAAGCATTATTGACTCGAATTTTGCGTGACTTGCCTCCATTACTTGGGATTATTTATATAGTTATAAATAAAAAAAAATAAACAAATACATAAATGAATTCGTTTAGTTTAACGTACAGACAAAAAAATGAAATAATCTAAAAATCAATGGTAAAATTGAATTATCTAAGAAATAGCTCATATTTTGTTAAATCTTATTTGTTACACCACAATCTACAATGATTAACAATCAGAAATGCAACTCAGGGATTATTAATATTTTTTGTTCATCCTCCCTTCTTTCCTTTCACTCTTTATCCACATTTTATTATTCCCATCATTGTTTTTTTTTTAATTACTTCTTACTTTTCAACTTCTCCGCTGACTCGTCAAAGGCTGCATCTTGAATATTTAACATCAAATTGTTTCCATTGAGATAGACACGGTTTTGTGAATTTGCAATCTACAAAAAAGATAAATTAAATAATATAAAATTATTAAAATAAATCAAATATTTTGTTTTCTCTCAATAATAAAATAATTCACAATTTAATTGTAATAATTACCGTGCGAGAAATGCTTTGTGCCGCGCGTAATTTTCGCAATTTTAAATATCCAGGATTTTGTCCAATAGCTATACCCAAGTGCAAAGCAGTCAAGGAATAAATAAATAAAAAATTAATACACTAAGAAAATTTAGCAATTCAAATTAAATCCGTATTTCAATAATTTCAATTAAATATCCAAATATTTCACCAAAATTATTGTATAATTATAAATATTAATTTTTCAATAATACGGAATATTTAAATCAATTTGCTAAATATTCAATTGAATCATTTCATTTATGGTGATAGAAAAAAAAGGATATCATTTTAGCTGCTTCGGCTTCTCCTTCTGCTTGTACGATTTTTTGTTGTTTTTCTTGCTTTGCGCGTTCAACAACAAAAGCCGCACGTTGTGCTTCTTGCTGTGCAACTTGTTTTGCTTCAACAGCAGCCGTGTATTCTTTTCCAAAACTCAATTCCGTAATAGACACATCGTCCAAGACAATATTCCAATCTTTAGCGCGTTCTGTTAATTCTTTTCTCACCATCATGGAAACTTGTTGACGCATTGTTATCAATTGTGAAGCATTAAATTTAGCGACAACTGATTTCAAAACTTCATTGCAAATACTCGGAAGAACCTAAAGAACAAAATTAAAATAAAATAAATATTCATAATATATTAACAGTTTTTGTTCCATTGTATTGAATTCTTCGACAATGTTTTTTTAAACCCCTTAGGAGTTAATTAATTAATTACATTATGGCAAATATAAATATAAAAATATTGGATGATTTTAATAATTTAAATTAATCAAATGTTTAATATACTTTTTCATCATAATCAAGACCCAATTGTCGATACATCGATGGCAGTGCAAGAGCATCAGGTCTTGACAATACTCTCAATGAAATATTGACCATCTGAAGATCTTTTGATCCCGTTGGTGAAGCAATTTTTCTTGGTCTACTTCTTATATCATAAATAATTGGATATTGAAACCATGGAATGCGAAAATGCAAACCCTCTGTCATTATATCTTTTTGTACTCCACCAACTCTTGAAAATATTATTGCTCTGTGACCGGCTTCAACTGTAAAATATAATTATAATTAACATTCAAATATAAATGATGTATAATTATTACATAATAGTGATAAATGGACGCTTGTTCAATGATATTTTACAATTTATCGGAAACATAACCTCAAAAAATTTCGCAAAATATATTATTTTTAGTTACTGATGGGTATGAATAATATTTTATTGTGTTATATTGAAGTTGTTTGATTTAATGAGAAATAAAATTGGATTATAACCTGTATACATTGATTGAGAAACTCCATAAGCCGCTGCTCCAATAGCCGCAAGGAATTTTATACCGGAATTCATTCCACCGGGATTTTTACTAAGTCGCCCGGCCAAATCATTTAGCTTACTCTGTGCCATTTTTTCAATAGATCACAATCAATCTAATATCAAAGGTTTTTTATTTATTATATTGTCAATTATCTTTAATGAATAATCAAATGTGAAATTATACTTTGCATTTACCGGTGCACACGTTTTTTAAGATGAGGACAAAGGAAAACATAGAGAGAGAAAAGTGATGATGGAATTTGTACCGGAAAATTTTATATTTATTCTTCACCACCTCGAATGGTGATGTCGCTACTTATACCATATAAAATCAGTCGATCTTTTTTTGAAAAGTTAGGTTATAAAGAGAACTTTTTTATCTTTGTATGAAAAAAACGTAACATACATAGTGCTGCACTCTGCCGACCGATTTTGAATTATGATTGCAATTTTTATATAAAGTGAAAACAGAGAATCGATATCTCGAAAGCTTTCTAGTTTTCTCAATTAATTATTTAATTATTATAAAATAAAATAAGAAGTTCTTATTATCGTAAATGAATTTTAATTTAATTATCGAATGAATAATTAAACGAAAGGAATAAAATTTACATTTAATTCTATAACTAATACATAACCTATACAAATTAATCGACATAACCTCAAATCATGGATTTGCTTTACTCTGTAAGTAGAAAAACTTCTACAAAGTCTTTCTTCAATTATGAAAGGTTAGTAAATTAATACAATATAATATTTCTCATTTTCATATATTAATTAATTTATCAAATCTTCCAATAATTATTAATACAATTAACATTCCTAATAATCAGTAATAACAATATTATTAATTGTTCACACTAAATTTAATTTATCGAATACATGTTAAGATAAATATTTTTTAACTTTATCACACAGTCTTCTTGATGGACATTGTCTGTGCACATTGTCAAGCCGAAATATTGCAGCTTTTACAACGACAGTTTGGTTCGATGATGTCAATGGAAAATCATGGGGTTCTCATGTTTATGTTGTCGATCTCAACATGCCAACACATGCACACAAGTAAATATAAAAATAAAATCCACAAACAAATGATAATAATATTAGTAAAACTCGAATTAAAATTGTTTAATTATTTCCAGAATTACATCATTTCAATTTCATCCTATAACTGCTCTGGAATGGGATATATCTGGTGATAAATTAGTAATAGCCGACAGAACTGGTAATGTCCAATTGTGGATGTTTAAAGATCATGTTTTAAATGATTGGGCACTAATTGGCTCGACATTATTTCATGGCGAGCATATTCTCGGTGCTGCATGGTTTCATAATGGCAAAAAAACATCATTGATAACAGATAAAAAAGATAGTATTTATTACAGTGAGAAATTTAATCATTTACCATTTGCACCATCAGTTAAACAATTTGGCGGTCGTGCAGCTGAGGGAGTTTTAGTTGTATCAAGTACTGGAATGGTTGGTGCTGTTATGATAACAAAAGATTTACAAAATCCCGTTTGTTTTGCCACAGAAAGTTTAGGCAATACACGACAAAAAATAGCAACTGTTGATATATGCTATGGAAAAAATGGACACTTTTTAATTGCTGTAAGCAGTGGTGTCAGTTCATTTCCAATTCGTTGTTATCGTGTATTAGTACGTAAAAATGATGAAAAATGTAATATAACATCACAAGCATTACCAAGCTTTTTTCTTCAAGATGGTGTTCTTAGAGACAGTTGTACAACAATAACGCATTTGAAATTTGTCGTACGTGAAGACGCAGATTCATTGGTAGTTGCAGCCAGCAGTGAAACAGAATCGTTTGTCGATGTATGGGAATTACGTGAAAAGTCACAGCCAGTACATAAATTATTTCAACCAAAATCATTGGAGACATTTAAAACAGTTGTTTGGCAACATCAATCACAATATCGTTGTCAATCACCAGTAATAGCAATTGCGACAACAAAAGCTTCTATTGTCACGACATTACCGCCGCCCAGTTCAGTTATGATTGCATTAGCGGATTCATCAATTCATTATTTAAGTCGTGATTGCTTGAAAGAAGTGGCAAGTTCATGTTTGAATATGCCATGGCGACAGGACGAGCCTGGTGCTAAATATTTAAAGACTTCTGTGACAATATCGCATATTGATATGTCATGGTTGGGTTTTGTATTGCTTGCTTGTGATACACAAGGCAATATTTATGTCTACAGATTAATGCCTGATGGTGGAACGTCAATAACACTCAGTTATGCTTGTACAATGTTGGAATATTGTTTAGTTACTGGTACAGACTGGTTAGATCTTTTATTTTGCCTAAGATCGTCAATGATAGAGACACTTTGCGAACGATTAGACGCTTCATTTAATCGTCAATCACCTGCCACTCAACAGTATTATTATATTCAACTTTTATGCATCAAAACGTCGCTTTATAGGATGCTAGTGACGGGACAAAATAAAGCAGCCGATCTTTCGTCGCTGTTGATGATTCACAGTGTTGCTACCGCATTTAAATCATTATTACGACCGTCTGATTTAATTTCACATGATAAAGGACCTGCTGATAATCTTGCGGTTCTTATAAATGAATCAATAACGGATATTGATAAAATTTTTTATCATTTAGATGCTAAAGAATTCACTGTTGAGCGGAGTATACTTCCGTCGTTGCAGCAATTGATACAGTGGGTGGCGGATTTAGCGCTGAATCTTCTTGCACGATTGCCTGAACAACGAATGCAAATGAAATCCGGTGGTGTAAGTAATTTATAAAATAACTTTCTTTGTTATTCTATTGTAATACACATTTTTAGAATGTAAGAAAATTTTTTTTGATCGAGCCTGAGTGTCTTTACTCTGTAATATAATTTATTTAATATTTTAAAACATTTATTCTAACGTAAAATGCTTGGAAATCACCAGATTTTCATGGATTTATTACAAATTATTAATTTATAATTAATTATTTGCATAGAAGAATAATTCATTAATAATTTTCGATTCATTGATGATTTATTTAATTAATATATTCTAAAATTTTGTTCCAGTATGAACTGCTGAAAGATTATAAAGCCTTAAATACCGTCAGAGAGCTGTTGGTTATTATAAGAATGTGGGGATTAGTAAGAGAATCTTGTCTTCCAGTATTTTTTCGCAGTGCAGACAATTTAGATGTTTTGGCTTTGCTTTATCGACTCTTATCAAAACTTGTACAATGCACTGATACGTCACAGCAAATTGATGATGGTCTTATTGGTAGGTAGTTTCAATTTTTTTTTTTTATTACTTTTTAATTAGATCTTTTTGTTTTGTTTTTTTCTATTTATGACGATGATTAAATCGTCGCGGTCACAACGGGAAGTTTGATATCACAATCACATCCTGAATTAAATGTTTCTTATATTTTCGTGAGCTGAACTAAGTGTTGTTGTGTTTATTCAACATTGTATTTATTCAGCCTTTGAATTATAATATTACGAATAAACTAAAGTGATTATGAAAAAAAATGTTTAGACAAAAAGAAAATACTAAAGATAACAATGTATTGACAATTAAATCGCCGATAAATAAGGATATTAATCGGAAGAAATATTGTGATGAAATTATTCAATTGGAAGATGATTATAAGCCATATAAAATTAATATATTTCCAATTATTGTTATTGGAGTTTTTTTTATATTTTGGTTTATTATTTGCCCATTGATTTGGGCGCTATTATATCACACAGTATTTTCTGAAAAATGGCCGCACACTTGGCCGTATTTTTATTGGACTGTGGCACTTTTAATTTGGTTAGTGTTGATGATAATTTTTATAATTATCTGGCGGTATCGAAAAAATTCACGGAATAAATCTAATGATATTAAATCTACACCGTTGATATCAGAACCACAATTGATTGGTAGTATTGATTCTCGAGAAGAAGAAAATGAAAGTGTAAAATTATGTGAGATTAAGAATGATGATAAAAAATTGCCAATTAATTCGCGAAGTTTACGTGAAGATCGTCCAAAACTTTCGCCATTAATTATCCATCAAAATATGTCTAGTAATGATGATAATGAACTTTCTGGAGATGTTGAAATTGCTGATGAAATGGATGATGATATTCCTGATACTGCAAATCCAAATCGAATATCACAAAGTATAAATAGAAGTTCAATTAAGGATTATTTGAAAATTGTAACTGTTGAATCGCCATCGCCAGAAATACAGGAAAATAATGACGCGGATGATGAGACTTCACCACCTCGACCACTGTCACCGCGTGATTTATTTTTCATTGATTTAATTCGTGGTGCTGAAAAAACAACGAAAAATCCCAGACCTTATCATGGCTCGTATTTTTTTGGTGAAGACAGCAAATCTTCTGTGATGCCTAAAGACAATCGAAGATACACAATGGGAGATAATCAATTTCGCAAACTTCTATCAACGAACGCAATTAAAATGCAGGAATTAAAATCCGCGTCGAAGGAAAATGTTTCAAAGTCCGATTCTAAAATTTCTAAAGTACTTGAAGAGAATGAAGAAGAATTAAATGAGACGAAAATTTGTGATGATAATATTGCTGGAGGATCAGAATATTTTATTGCAAATGTTGTTGTTGATTCGCCGAGTGTTAAGAAGGCGGAAATTTTTTTACAAATTGTACCGACCGTTGAAGATTCTGAATCAGACAATTGAAAAATGAATGAAAGTCCGGAAAATTATTAATTATTTACAATTAATTGTGATGATAATTTTATAATAGACAATGAGGACATCTGTGTTTAATGAAAATTTTTATTTGATATAAATAAAGCAAAATCTTTAAAGTTATTGAATGTTACTTTGACAAAATGTTTAATTACGTTTTAATAATAAAGAATATTATGAAATGGGATTATTTATTTTTTATTTAATGCTTCATTACAGACGAATGCTGCCTGCTACCTAATCAAATAATGATTCCACAATTGCATCAAGCAAATAGTATTACAGCAATCGCGACGCCAGTGTTATTTTACCAAAGTCTTCCGTTGCAACTTGAATATGGTTTGGAGCCTGAACATTTACTTTTTGTACCTGAATTAAATCCAATTGAGGGTTGTATGCACAGCGGCCAAGTTGTTGATACAATTCGCCATATTTATCTTGGAAAACAACCGCAACTTGTTAAACAATGCACAAGGTACACAAATCAAATAATTATTTATAATATTTTATTATAAGAATTTTATAAAATGATATTCATGCTTAAGAAATTTTGTTTCAATTGTTGATGAAGGTTTTATGCATTCATTTTTTTTT
>JAQQBR010000005.1:1859550-1872651 GCA_030347285.1 Microctonus hyperodae
AGAGAACGTCGATCCTCCAAAACAAGAGATTCAGCTGGAGCTTGTAATAATACCTGAAGTGCAGTAAAAATTTCAATATCGTCAAGTTTATCTTTATTTTCGTCCCATTTTTTACGCAGTTTATCAATTAATTCCTCATTCTTCGATGCATTTTCATCATTAAAAATGTAACGTTGTAATGTATCTGTTAAATATGTATCAAAATTCACACACTGTGATTTTCTCGTTGCTTTTTTAACGGTTTTCTTCAACGTAATATCATCTGAAATTTAATTTAATTATTAAAATTTCTCCTCTATGTAATAAACATGAATTAAAAAATCTTTTTCATTACTTTCATGGACAAATAATTCTAAAACTGCTCGGGAAAGAACACAAAATGCATGTTGCTGATGATCATGGTCGGACATTTCTTCCCATCGTCTTGCTGATTCTTGACACGCAAGTCGCATAAATGGTCGATTAAAAATATCCATAATTTCATGTCTTTCATCAGTTGTTGAATTCAAATTTATTTTGCAGTTATGATTTTTCATAGCATGACGAAATGAACTTGAAATACCAAAGTATTTCATTTTATTTTCAAACATTTCAAGCTTGTGATAGCAACATGACATCATAATTAATAATTTGCTTTGTTGAATAGATCTAAATGCAAATGCAGATGCAACTGCTAAATCGCCACATGAATGAAGTCCTATCATACATATTTTTTCATCCGGATTGGATATATGATGTTTTAATAATTGAATATTTTCCTCAAAATTTTCGAAATTCACTTGACAATGCAAATATGTAACATCGTTAGATGAATCTGGAAATAATTCCAATTGTCTTGTGCATGCATTGTTGTAAATTTCACGATTTGATTCCAAACCCACAACTCGATAGCCAAACAAATGATTCAATGCTTGGCAAATGTATCCCTGAAATTGAAAAATAATTTTTGATGTATAAATATATTTTCTGATGACATTAATGATTCATTTAAACATACCAAACCTGATCCAAAATCTACAATTGTATGGATTTTTTCAGCTTTACATTTTTCATGAATAAAATTAACAAGATGAGATACTTCATGTTGTTTTTTTGAGGTTAATCCATGGCGTAAATTTGATGGAAGTGATGAAGGTTTCAAGTTTGATATTTTTGGAGCTTGTGATAATGTATTGAGTTTTTTACATTGTCTAATGAAAGAAAGAAGACTTGGTGGCCATTCTGGTTTAGTGAATTTTCCCAAGACAAAATTATTAAGTTCATTGTAATTTAATTTTCTCAACGCCTTTAACCAATCATTAGGAATTGAATCCAATGATTTTTTGATTAATATTTGGGTAACGGGATATTTGAAAATCCATTGGAATTCATCAAAAAAGTCCAATGCATCTTTGAAATACAAATCTTGTGGTTCCATATTGGTTAATAAAACATCCACTCGCGGGTCGGAGGGCGCTGCTATACAAAAACAATATGTCCGTCGTAAATGTACACTTTAACAGGAAAATAGATAGTAAATTGTAAACTTAATTAGTTTTTTTTAATAATAACATTAATGAAGCAATTATATGTTCAATATGATATAATTTGTGACTTTACGAATGAAACTCTGCGCTCAAAAAATATGATTGAAGACCTGTTAATTATCAATTCCAGTATGATTCTCGAGTTTTTTCTTTTGGCTACAATCTGCGGATGCTTCTAGATCAGCTGATTTTGTATCTTTCCTCCTTTTTCCAACATCTATTGCTGGTTTTTGCTCTTCACGTTGACTCTAAAAGAGTAACAATTTGAAATTTTATGAAAACTTAAATTAGAATTAATGTCCATTCAAAATTTACATCTAGAAACGTCACAGCTGGCTCATTTACAACTTGTTTTTCTATAATTTTCAGAAAGCTTCATTATTACCATCAAATACCATCCAAAATGCATCTTCAGTGTACCTTTACAGCAGCCATTATTGTAATTTACATTGTAGCTACAAGAGGGCGAATTTCAAATTTTATTTCCCAATATTTTATTATTAAAAATAATAAAATAATCGACAAAATAAAACACTTTTATTATTTTAAACGAACTAATTTTATTACAAACAATATTTTTTAATATAATTCTATATACACAATCATAATTATAAAAAAAAAATTACTTTATAAATTAATATTTAGTATTTTGAGGTTAGGATTTAATTATCCTTTTCCGGTGATATAACTTCCCAATTTTCTGATTTTCGTTCTAATAAATCTGAATTAGCTGGGCCAATAATAGCTCGGCCAACTTTAATACCTTCTGTTTGTGGTTTTAAATATTTTTCCGCCACACGAATAACATCGTCTATAGTAACATCTTTTAGCCTCATTCTTTGTATCTGTACATCATCATCAGACAATCCATGAATAAATCTTAACATTCCACGAGAGCCTGGTGCAACTGGTGCATCAATTTTTTGGAAAACACCCAATTTAGCTTCATCCAAATCGCGTTGATTCAACTTAAAGCTCTCAAAAAATTCCCAAGTTTTATCAAATGTATCAAATGTCTTTGTACTATTTGGATCTCTAAATGAATAATAAGTAAATGCACCTTCAGCAGAAATATTAGCGCCTGATCCATAAGCACCTTCCTTTTCACGTACTTCAGGCAATAAATAAAGTGAACTGACTAATTTTGCAAGAATTCTCAATGGCGCATAGTCAGGATCATTATATGGTACAGTTAAAATTGCTTTTGATGTATAATTAGTTGCGTATGGCATCACGTAATGAATTCCAGATTCATTTAAACCAGACAATTGTTTATTAGTATAGAGAATTGCTTCACTATTACATTCTCCATTTAGAGATCCATAAAATCCATGTAAACCCTGAATAACATCACCTTTATTGTCTTCTGATAAATTAATTGCCGTTCTAAAATGAATTTTATTCATTATTTGATCTCTAATTTCACGAATATTTTCTAATAATGGCGATAAATCTTTTTCCTGTGCAATTTTCTTCATTCTCCCAATAAATTCTAAACCACCAAGACTTTCCTTTAATTTACCAGCCGGTGAAATAAGACCTGCAGCACTGCTCATAGCGTAAACATGTCCACAGTCAGCAATACCATTTGATAAATCACCAGCATTGGATTTTACAAGTGTCTCAAAACGTTTAATATCATCCAATTGTGCTTCATTAAATAATTCTGTCCATAATTCCCACATATCATCAGCATTACGGTCCAAACAATAAGAACTGATGAATATTCCCTCTTCGTATGTATTAATACAATCTTTTTTCTCAGCAATATGACTGCAAAATGATAGTCCACCAGTTTTTAACTGGCACAAACGATCAAAGCTTCGATAATCATGACTTTTAGTTCCCATTTTAGCAATAACATCAGTAAATATTGGAATTAAATTCTTTAAATTTGTATCTAGCTCACGAGTATTAAGAATACCACGATAATACGTAATATTGTTTGTTGGTTGAACAGAAACTTGTAATGGAACCCCATCAACTTGTACATCATTATAAATATACCTATCAACGTCTTCTTTTAAATCTGTTACTTTTAATGTTGGTAAAATATCAGTGTCTTCTTTTTTTTCTTGATCAGCACGTAAAATTTGTCCGGAATTATAAATTTCATTTAATTCATCATTCGTTAATTTTTCTAATTTATTTTTCAATAAATTTTCCTCTTCAGCCGCCAATTTACTGTCATAATTTTCATCCGGTGACATCGTCAATATCAAACGATGTTTATTACTTCGTAAATATTTATCAACCAACTTTGAAAGATACTGCGGATCATTTTTAATTTTTAAAACGAAACTATCCATTGCATCGTTAATTCTCAACGAACGAATTACATCTCCATTGTGATTCCAAAGTGGTGTAATATTAAATAATAAATTAATACCAAAATCTGAAGTTTGATGTTTAATTCGCATCTCAATACCATGAAGAACCGCTTCGATATGATCCTTTTCAAATCCTTGATCAATTACACGATCAAGAGTTTCATCATAGACACGTTCAATTTTTTCAAAGTCATCTGGATTAACTCCTTGAAGACTAACAGCAAATATTGTATCTTTTGCGTGTGAATCGTATCCAGTTAATGAACCAAATCCACTTCCAATATTAGATTCAATAAGAGATTTATAAAAAGCTGAATTCGGACCTTTTAAAAGTAATTCTGATATAATATTCATTTCTAATGTCGATTGAATATCTGTGATATCGTTACAAAGATGTCCTATGGCAAATGTCCCTTGTCGTTGTGGATCTGGAGCAAGTGGATCATTCCTACAAGTAATGTGCTCACGTTTCGGTGCTGTCCAACGCTTTTCCGAAGGTACAATTGACATAGTCGTATCAATTTTATTTGATAATGATAAATAACGTTCATCCATAAATTTAAGATGATCCTCAAGGGGAAAATTACCGTAAGAAAATATTCTAGAATTAGATGGATGATAGTATTTATCATGAAATTCTTTTAATGCTTTATGTGTTAGTTCAGGAATTACTAGAGGTAAACCACCAGAGCAAACACTATATGTATGACTTGGTAATATTAAATTTAATAATTTTTCTGCGAATATCCATTGGTTTTCATTGAATACACCTTTCATTTCGTTGAATACAACACCTTTAAATATTATTGGTGTATTTTTATCGTTTGGATCTGTGTGCTCGAGTCTCCAACCTTCTTGAAGAAAATCTAATTCACGTAAAAATGGCTGAAACACTGCATCGGCATAAACAGATTGAAGATTACGGAAATCTTTTTGATTTTGGGTTGAAAATGGATAAATTGTGTAGTCCATTCCTGTCATGGCATTTATAAATGTTGCTAATGAACGACGTAACATTTTCATGAATGGATCGCGTACTGGATAACGTTTACTTCCACATAAACTCATGTGTTCAAGGATATGTGGCACACCAGTGGAATTCATTGGAGTTGTACGTAATCCTATTGAAAAAACATTATTGCTGTCATCACGATTTAAATGAAGATATTGTGCGCCAGTTTTCATATGTGTTAAACGAATCGCATCTAAATACATTTCATTAATCCTTCCGATTTCTTCCACGACAAATCCATGTAGTATTTCACCTTGTCGATATTTATCAGAATCGTTCATGGTGGCTATATTTGGTGAAGCTTGTGCTAAACGTGAGTATGATCGCGGCATGGCGAGCAATGCGCGTTTTGCCATGTCAAAACGCCGCAACATTTTTATAAAATTTCTTTTTTATTTGTAGGTTAGGTTCTCATACACATCTGAAAAGTAAAATAATTATCAATTAAAACATGTAATTATTCGTATTATCGACAAATTAGATTACAGTTAATTGTTATTTGATAAATGCTGATAAAATTTAGCACATTTGGAGGTTATGTACTGAATATATAACAAAAACCACTTGCCAATAAAAAAAAACAATTTTGTTTTTAACCTCAATGACAAATTAATATCTTGTATAATTTCAATTATTCACCAAAATCGTTAATATACACACAACAACATTAATATTTAAACCACGCGTAATTTTATCTTTAAAAAAAAAAGATGAATATTTTTTCACCTACATTACCGACCGAGCAATACCATGGCGCTCATCTCATACATATTTTTCAAGTCTATATTTGAAAAATCTCGCTACACACGCCATCTATCGTATAATTACACAAAGAACGACGGTTAAAAAAACACATGCATACATACATAATTATTGTACATAAAAGAGAGAGTAAGTGTGTAAGAAATACATACTTATTTACATATATATCGAAAATGATCAACAGCGCGCGGTAAAGAGCTCTGTGTGTGATTGCGTATGTATGAATGTATGTATGATACAGAGAAAAAAACAATAACGTTCATAATAAAATCCTGTCTGCATATATGTATTATTTATTCACAGAACAATCCACGCAAATAAACAAACAAACGACCTATGTCATCAAATTGTTGCTGGGATTACAAAATTAATACAAAAAATTATTGGCGATCACAAAAATAATAAAAACATAATAAAAAAAAAAATCCAGTGCCAAAGAGAAAGAGAAAGAGAGAAAAAGTGCGTGGAACCGTTGTTAAATACAGTGTTATATATTGAAAGCCAGTTTTGACGCATGCGCACTAGAAATCATATAATAATATACATATATATCATAGCTACATACATACATACCTATATTATACTACAATATAGATATATATATTGATACTTAAACAATAATATAGGTATACAGTACTATGTAATTTCTAGTGCGCATGCGCCAAAACTGGCTTTCAGTACATCACTGGTTGAATATTACTTTATTTCGTTGTGTGTAGAAAAAAAACATAGATTTACATACATATGTACGTATATATGTATGTACATATATATTTAGTATGTATATATGTACATAAGTGTATTTGGGGAGAGAACAAGAGGCTCCACCGCGCGGTTGAAAGGCGGCCCCAGGTCGGCCTGATTGGAATGGAGCAGCTCGTGAGATAATCATCACGATATTAATTGTATATGTATTCAAAATTAAATTACGCGTGTGGTATTGAATTAAACGTTAATATTGTTATTGAATTAAATAATCTATTGAATATTATTTGTTTGATAGTTTATTTATATGCCCCGGCGTCTTGAAGAGAGAATTTTTATGAGTGGAGTGTCTTGATAAGTTGAGCGCCCCTGTCAACTCCATCACCACCACCCGCATCATCATCATCATCATCATCAGCAGCAACAGTGGAACCAGCAGGGGGTAGATGTCTTCAAAGTCGCGATGCCAACAAGTTGTCTTGTTAATTATTGTGACAAAATGGTTGTGTGCTATTCAATTGACGACGCCACAGACGTCGTCATTGTCAATCAAATGAGCACATAATCTTATGGATTAGGTAGAACTGAAGAGAAAGGAAAAAAAGTAAATAGAGGAATAGAAGAGAAGGTAGATTGAAATATTGGGTTGTCTTCGTATGGGGACTTGTCCAGCTCGTGGAAATTGAGCTGGATTAGTCTATGTCAATTTTTAGTAGTGGCGGCGAGGGTGTACGATGAGCTCGGACAATTATGAGAGGCCAAGAATCGCCCATAAAAGTCAAAGAACCACCGGCGAGGACACCGGTGGTGGTGGCGGTTTTGATACGAGAAAAATTAAAAAAGAAAAATCTGATAATTGTAATGAAAATGGTAATAATAGTCACATCAATACTAGTATTATTGATGTTTCTAATTCTAGTGTGACAAATGACGTCGTGAGTAATATTAATGATGGCAATACATCACAAAGAGAACAACAACATCATCATCATCATCATCAACAACAGCAACGTTCTAATGCGAGTTCACGTTTATCAAATGGTTTTCATGCTGGTGATCTTTTGCAGGATATTATTGCTGCTAAATTTACATCAAGTCCTCATGGTCTTGGACCTGCTGCCAAGAATGATAATATTCGGCTCATGATTGAAGACAGTATAAGGTTAATTTTTTTATTTTTAATGGGTAATTAAGAAGGAATTTTTTATTTAATTTATTTTTAATTATTTTGATTTAGTGATGAGTCTAAATCGCGGGTCCAAGAAATTTTTCTTCAAGTCGAACAACTGAAGATTGAGGAGAAGCTATTATTGTACCTGAAATTACCGTCGTCATTGATGAATCCTAGCGGTACAGTTGATCCATTGCGTCAACCGTTAAATCCTCTTGGAAATCGTTATGAAATTCATCAGACAATCATGTGGATTAAAACGCATTTGGAAGAGGATCCAGATGTATCTCTTCCAAAGCAAGAGGTGTATGATGAATACAAGTGAGTGTAAAAATTAAATAATATTTAATGCGAATAATTATTTCTATTATTATTTTTTTCCTTTTTATTTCAGCATCTTTTGTATAAGAAATTCCATGAAGCCATTATCAACTGCGGATTTTGGGAAAGTTATGAAGCAAGTTTATCCTCGGGTACGACCACGACGTCTTGGAACACGTGGAAATTCACGTTATTGTTATGCGGGTATGAGAAAACGTGTTAAACTTCATACGCCAACTTTGCCAGCGATAACTGGAACGCCAGCAGTAAATAAAATTAATTTATTAATTTATTTTTTACAATCAGTTATATTTATTTCAAATTTTTTTTAATTAATATTTATTTTTGATTGTTATTCGTAATAGGGTGACGATTTGGAGGAAAATATTACAGAGGAAATGCTTGGCGCTGCGTCAACATTGATAAGAGAATGGGCAGAAAGTACTTTAGGTCATAAATTCCCAACATTGAGTGCATTAGCGCGTCATCTCGTTGATAATCTTTGCGTTGATACACGATCGTTGTCAGCTGTTTGTATTTTAAGCGCGTCCGGTGACGCGACATTCTCATCCAGTAAAGGTAAATATTTTTTTACTTGTATAAAAAAAAAACAACGCGAATATAATTCATAAATGTAGATTTTAATTATTATCATTTGAAAGTTACAGAGAATTCGCCAAATGTATCGGTGACACCAGTTGGTGGTAAATCCGGAAAAATGCGTGAAGCCCAATTACAATTACAAAAAAAATTACAGCAACGTGAACATATACGCGATCAAAAGCATCGACATTTAGACGTTGCACCAGCACCAATTAATCATAGTAATAAGGATATAAATAAAAATTCTGTTAATAATGGTCGAGGATCCAGTATGGGTAAAGGATCGAAAAAAAGTAAAACAAGTTTATCACCACAAATAATCAACAATTCATCGTCTACAAATATAAATATTACAAATAAATCATCAACTGTAACGTCAAATCGGTCTAGAAAATTACCAAGATCAGCCAGTCAATCGTCAACAGTGTCGCCTCAATCAATCTGTGATACACCAACGCGAATGTCTGATGAACCACGAAATAATGGCGTGTCCTCGCGATCATGCACACCAAATGATGTGGTTTTATCACGGGAACAAAAAGTTTGCGGAAAAACGTCACGTAAACGTGCTAGTTTAGATCAAACGCGAAATAATTCCGAGACAAGTCCGGAAAAACAAGCGAAATTAAATGAAGTTGAAAAATCTGAAATAATTAAAAAAGAAGATTTACGTTTGCCATTACCAAAACTTCCAACGATTTCACGCTCGGCTAAAATTTCAGTTATTCCACCGGCCAATTTAAAAGCCACTAAGATTGCGATTGATGAAAATTCATCGGTACGAGTGTCAAAAAATTGTGAATTAAATACACCGGAGATAAAAGAAAAATCTAATGGTCATTCAAATATTTTTGAAACTAATATTGTTCAAACACAAACTGATGATTCAAGTGTATTAACAAAAGATCAATTACGTATGCTACAAGAGAATCCTGGATTTTTAGATAGAAATGAAAAATTATGTACAATTGACGCTGATGCATTGGACGATTATTTAAACGGTGGAAATAATTCACAAGAGCCTGAAGAAGAATTATTACAATATTTTCAACAATCAAGCTCATCAAGTTCAGATGCTGAAATTAATATTGCAATTAATACTGACACAGATCAAACATCAAGATCAGACAAAGTATCGCAATTACGATTAATACTTCAGCAGAATCTCAAAGGAACAATTAGATCAACAACAGAATTAACAGCGACAAATAATAATCAACAACTTTTACCAGTAGAAAAATGCGCTGAAACTTTGACAAAACATGAAATTATATTGCCATTAGTTAATCATCAAAATCAAACAAATTCACGTAGACGCGTGAGCTTTGAAACAAATGTTATTGAACATGTTCAAGAGATGTCTAATAATTCAATTAATACTGTACCACAAAGTCCAAATACACGTCGACGAATATTTAACTTTACTCCAATATCACCGGGTCCACATTCGCCAATAAATGGCCGCGCCGCATCAAAACCAAACTCGGCAAATGCCAGTCCATTTGTATCACCGCGTAATACACCAGTGCCACGATCGCGTAGTAATATGGCAAATGTATGTCGATCGCGAAGTAGTCAAAAACAATTTTCACGTTCGATTTCATGCAGTGCGCCATTTATTATTGGTAAAAATGATACGTTTGTTGTGCCAACAAGCACAAATGAATCAACACGACAATTATCAACAACACCGTTGCCTTTAATGGGACCTAAAAGTACAACTGAAGTTCAAGCTGGTGGTACAGTACGTTTAATATCAGAAAAAACATTGGCATGTACTTCATTTCTTGCAAGTGATGTTAATCCACAAAAACAATTGTTAATTAATTATCCGAGTCAAGAGAATCTTCAAGAAATTAAAAATAATTATCGTAAAAATCAACCGGCTGATCAAGAGATAAGTGAATTATTTAATGGCGTAAAACCATTTACAACAACTGAGCATTATTATCGTTCGCAATCGGTGCCACTTCATCGAATGGTTAATCCAACATTGATGTCACCAATTTCAAATCCACAATCTTATCATACATTTCAAAATAATAATTTTAATCATTCGAGCAGTAGCTCTATTGCACCAACTCCTGTTCCCAGTGAATTTAATGATTTTGGATCTATCGGACAGTCAGATACTTATTTATTAGATGAAGTTGATGCCAATTTTATCAGCGATGATCAGCAATTTTTAATGGAAGACAAAGAAATATCATCGGAAAATATAACAAAGATTTTAAATTTTCTTGATGAAGAAGATGGTAAAGGTTTGAATATATTACCAGAACAAAATATTCATTCTGATGAAAGATTAATACACGAAAGTGGTTTAATGTTGGATCCATTGCCAAATGCTAATTTGAATATAGCAGGGACAATTTCACTTGATCCGGCAACGGTATTGGATCCGAGTGTTGGTGAATCATTGCAGAAAATAATTCAATCAAAGTCGTATCCAAATACGCCATTGCCACAAGCGACAACTGGATATTCATCATCGGCATTTCAGGAAGATAGTAATGGCTCAAGATCGTATCCGTCTACGCCATTACATCCGTTACAGCATCAAGATGTTTATTGCGAGAGTAATGAACCAATGTTGTCGAGTCCAACGTTGAATTCATTAAATTTAAGGGCTGATAATGGCAATCCCGATACGGAAAATGTTTGTAGAAATGTTACTGATTT
The DNA here is from genome assembly GCA_030347285.1 of Microctonus hyperodae. NCBI lineage: Eukaryota > Metazoa > Arthropoda > Insecta > Hymenoptera > Braconidae > Microctonus > Microctonus hyperodae. The sequence goes on from JAQQBR010000005.1 coordinate 1,870,663, forward strand.
ATTAGAAACAAATTTTCTTGGTGATAATGAAGGTGACACTGATGATCTTGATCCGTTGAGTAATTTTGATGGGTTGCAGGATGTTGAATCACTTGCGCCATTGTTTAATGAAGTTACCGATGGTAATCGTTGAAAAATTTTTTTTCATTTTTGAATTAAAATTAAATAGGAGAGAGAAAAAATTACAAAATAAAAAAGTTGCGCTCTTTAGGCTGTGGCAAAACATTACAAAAAATAAATAAATAAAAATGAACGATGGAAGTTTATAAAATACACGAGATAATGTGATAATTTCGCGTTTAAAAAGGCTGTGTCATGAACGGCACGCCGTTATTAAACCTCTGGAAAACAAAAGGTTTTTTTAATTTGTCTTTTAAATACGATTGATAAACACTGCCACGAACATGGGAGAAAATCATTTTTTTTTTCTTCAATTTCTTTCATCAAAATTCACGGCGTTTTAAGGCAGTCCCATGGTCCACAACACATCAATTCAATGGATTAATTTTACAAATGGTGAATTATAATTAATTAATTATTCATTAATGAAAAATAGAAAGTAGAAAAAAATTTTTTTTTTTCGTGCTCATTAGCGAGTTATATTAAATCAAGTATTTATTACGAATTTGAAATATTGGGACTGTCGTGGTCTTCAAATTGATGATGATGATTAATTGGAAAAAGGAAAAAAGATAAATATTATAAATAAAAAAATAGACAAATGCGATTTAAACGTCACTGACAAATAATTTGTGATTAAGAACCAAGTTGTTTTTTTTTTTTAATTTCTTTACTGTTATTGATGGAGTGTTTTCAACGTTGCCGAGACAATTGTGTGCTTGATTTTATCGTGAATGCATGAATGTATATGTGAGTGTGTTGAAAATGAAATTAATTTTTTTTTTTTCAATTGCGAAAAATGAATGGAAATTAAAAGGGCAATAAAAATGAAGAATGTGAAAGATCTCGAGATTGTTTCTCTGTGAAAAAAAAATTATAATTCATTTGTAATTATTATTGATATATATATATATATATAATATTGATAATTTTTTTTTTATTGTTAAGTGATTGAATAAGGGCATTTGTAAACATGCGCAATGAAACATAGGTTGATTTTGTACAAATTAATTTAGAGTATATTAAGAAAAATGTGAATAATTGACGGATTGAATTTGATATTGCAATGAATTAATATTATTATTTTTCTTATTATTTTTTTCATCGAATTGAAAAAAATAATGATATGTAACTCTCCAATTTTTATGCACGATAAAATTAATATAAATTATATTTATTTTTCTCTTTAAGTTTTCATACAATCTCTAATTATCAAGTGTGATAATTAGTGGAATTTTAAATATTATCGACGAGAAAAATATTGAATGAATTTTTATTTAAAAATCTTTTTTTTTTTTTTTTTTTTTTTTTTTTATTATAAATATTCATTTTTATTTTCTTTGTTAATTAGGAGAGTTGCAATGTGTTTTCGTCGATTTTATTGTTAAATAAGATTTTAAAAAGATTTTAATTCCATTACTAGACACACATTTTCAAATTTAGTTGTGCACAACGTAGTCATTTTTCAAAATTTCTTTTTTATTTTATATATTATCTAACTGTTGGATTAATTTTCTAAATTAAATTACGAAAAAATTTATGATGATGAAATACAAACATTCGAACAATTTTTTACCAAAAAAGTATTAATCTGTTTTTTTTTTCTTTTTCTCATATGTAAAAAAATTGAAAAAAAAAAAGGAAAAAAAAATGGTAAAGAGATTTCACATGGCAAAAAATATATTGAATGCATAAATAAATATACATAAATATATATGGATATTAATAATTCTTTTTTTTGTTTGTAAGGATAAAAATATAATTACAATCGCGACTGACTTTTTAATCGACTTGAGACCAATACATTTGAAATGTTGTGCATATAAATATATTTATAAATGTGAATGAAAAAAGTTTCGAAATTTTTTT
>JAQQBR010000005.1:1898309-1910086 GCA_030347285.1 Microctonus hyperodae
GTTCACTTGGTAATGGTGGTAAAGATTGAGGAATATTATCTAATCCAGTATTAAACACTTGTCCGCCATTACGTGATAAATTAGAAGGCATTTGGATATTTGGTGGTGGTACAGAAATATCAATGGCACCGCCATCAACGGTAAGTAAAACATTTGACTGCGATGGATACATAAATTGTTGTTGATATTGTTGATAATACGTTGCATACATTGAAGGATCGCAAAAGTATCCACCTGGATTAAATAAATTCGGCGGGGGATAATTAGTAAAGAAATATGAAGAATCCTGAACTGAATTAGCAGCAGCAGCAGCAGCAGCAGCAGCAGTTGTTGGATAATTATGACCAATATCACTATTAATTAAATGTGATTGGGCAACGTTAGAAGAAGAAGAAGAAGAAGAAGTAAGTGTTGAATTTCTTGCATAAATTTCCTGATCAACAATATTTTGTGAATAATAATTATCGCGTATATTTGAATGAAATAAATTCGCGGATGGGACACGGGAATTATATTTTCTATGAGGAATTCCTCGACCACCTCCTCCTAGAGCTCCACCACGTACCTTATTATTACTGCCTGAACTATAGTGACGTCCATTTTGCCTCTCGCCGGATCGTTGTTGATGCATTGGTGCTGCTGTTGGCTGTTGCGATTGTTGGCCAATGAACAATTGATTAACACCACCGGTAGTATTTTGAGATTTTTTACTTGGCGGTGCAACATTATCCGAAAATTCTCTTTCACGTTTACGACTCTCTGGATAATCAGTAATTGCACCGGACGTACGAATTTTAATCTTCAATGGTGCTTGTATATCACGAAGTATTGGTGGTACTATTGAAGAATCAGCGCCTTTCAGTCGTTCCTTAGGAATTTTAATTTTTAATTTAGTGCCTTGTGGACTGGTTTTATCATGAATTATATTTGAATCTAATGTTAGATTTAATTTATCCTTTGGAATTGTTATTTTAATAGGTGCCGCTGAATTTTCTTCATTTTTATTATCTCTATCTTTATCCTTATCTTTATTTCGTTCTTTATCTTTGTCTTTTTCACGATCTTTATCACGATGCTTTTCCTTATCTTTATCTTTATGTTTATGTTTGTGTTTTTCCTTACTTTTATCTTTATCTTTGTGCTTATGTTTTTCTTTTTTCTTCTTCTTTTCACTTTTATGATGCTCAGTCTTTCGAACCTCAATTAACGGATTATTTGTTACCGTAACAATTGGCACTTCGGGAACAATTTGAACTGGTGTTGATAATGCGCTTATATCAACAGTTGACAATGAAAATTGTTCATCATTTATTGGCGCTAATTCTTGTGACATATTCATTGATGTTTGTGATTGACTCATTAAATCTTGACTTTGTGTTTGACTTGATGAAAATATACCAGAATCAAAACTCGATGGATTTTGCGATGATTCAGAAATCATTGGTTGAAGTAATGATGGCATTGGTGCTAATGGCTCTTGAAGTAATGCACTAATACTTTGAGCTGATTTTAATGGAGATAAATATTCATTTTTAATTTGTAATGGATTTTCTAAACGATCAATAATATTCATATTATTTTCGTCTTTTCTTTGAATTAAATCACGCGGTTCATTTTTAATATTTATAACATCTAATCCATTAGTAAATGCATGTCGTGTGTCAACTTCAGGCTCAAATGGTTTAATAAGTTCTGGTGGTTTTAAATCATTAGCCACTGAATTTGTTCGGCCATTTGTTGAACCCGGAGTATCACGAATTGGTTGAATAAGTTCTGGTATACGTCCAAGCATTTTCATAGCTTCAAAACCAGATTGATCTTCAATTTTAATCTTCATTGGTTGCTCAATATCACCAATATTTGTCGGTTTATTTCGTTTATGACTTGTCGTTGAATAATTTGCCATAACATTTGGCTGCTGCTGCTGTTGTTGTTGTTGTTGTGATAAATATGAACTGGGAAATGATGAAAGTAAATTCGGACCTTGCAATGATTGCGACGTTGTCTCTTGTATACGTTCTTGTTTTATACTTTTAACTGATACTGGCGGTGTTTTTTGTCTAGATGATTTTGATAAACGTTGCGAATGTTGTTCGCGATTAATTGGAACTTTTTCCGGACTAAAAAGACTTTTGTGTTTGCCAAATGAAATTTGTTCATCCGATCGAGGACGTTTTTCAGCTTTAGGATCATCCACATTATTACAATTCGTCAAATGCTGTGTCGTTGCATTTGAATTTCCATTTTTAATATCTTTCATTATTGGCGTAACACCATGAGAATGTTGATTACCAATTAAAGACTTAGACGTTGATGCCTTTGAAAAATCATGCGGCATTAAATTACGCGTAGAATTATGAGCCATTGGAATTTTATCCTGTCCATATTTAGGATGATGTGATTGCTTTAACATACTCGCAATATATTCTTCTTTTTGCACTTCAGCACGTGGCTTTGGCAATGGCAGTGGCTTTTCAATGAGCTTCCTAACTTCTTCGCTACGTTGCTCCAATGAATCGGGTTTTCGTTGACGATCAACGCGCGCCTGATCATTCGCGATATATTTTGTTGGATAATTTTTCTGATCCTCTTTACGATGCTCCATTAATTTATGCCGAGGATCATAAGCACGTTTGTCATGTTGTATTGGTCGATGAGCATTGTGATTATTATTATTAGCAAGTTTATCAACGGGATTTTGATGAATTTGTAATGAATCATTTGGCGCTGTCATGTCTGACGTTGATGCACCATCATTGATGGATGAATTTATTTGATGTCCGTGTGGATATGGTGGAACGGCCAATGGCGCTTGTTGAGTTGTTGAATAATCACGTGGGATACGTTGTCTAGACATGTCCCGCGATTGAGAACTGCTTGAATGCCTCTGTGATGGTTGAGGGAATTTCACATCGGGCCGATGATGATGATGATTGTGATGCGGATTTGTTTTTTGATTAGGTATCGGTGGATGTTTACTCGTTGGAACTGTTATCAATGCGCCACTTGATGCAACAGTAGCTGTTGTTGATGATGTGGATGTTGACGATGGTTTATGATGATGAGAGTGTGGTTTGAGGTCTTGTGAGGGCGCTTGTGCTAATGCTAATTGTACAGATGATGATGATGATGATGATGAGGTTGGAGCTGTGATTGGGCCACTTGCTGCACCAGTTATTCTTTCACGTTCCAAACGTTCTCGCTCTTTTTTCTCACGATGTTCACGATAATCCGCTGGCGGACGACTTTGTGCCGATGACGATGATGATGATTGCTTTCTTCTGTCTTCCTCAGTTGGAAATGGTCGTAATGATTGAAATGCTGGCCCACCATCGTTTGCTGGTGAATTAATTCTTCTTGGTTCAGCGTCAAATAATGAATTTGACAAACCTTGATGATTCATACTTGGACTTTGATTTTCTGATATGCTCATTATTTTTTTTTTCAATCGTGATGGACATTTGTCAAATATGTGAAGAAATTCTGCGGTTAATTGTTGGAGTAATTCAGCTGTCACTGTTCGGTCTACATACCAGAACCAATATTTACCCTCGTTGCTTTGTGGAATCTGTAAATGATTATATATTTTTTTTTGTTTATAAAGAAAAATATTGGTTTATATATGTTTTTTTTTATTGGTTTAAGTAAACAATGATGATTTTTACCTCCCAATTTGACCATTTGCACGCGAGATGGATGCAAAAACATGCGACGACCGTTGGTTTGTACTGAAGACACATCGTGGTCAAATGCAAGCTAAATTTTAAACAAAACAAAAAAAGTAATTAGAAAAATTTGGTAATTTAATTTCTAATGTTTCATAATTTTTTTATTAGTTTTCTATGTATATAAGGATAACGATGCGTATAAAAAACGGAACTTCGGACGATGAAAAATTACTAAACAAATCACTAACTAAAAGTACAATATAAAAATTAAAAAAAAAAAATAATAAAAAGCACTAATAAAAAATTAAAAAGTAGTATAAAATTAAGAAGTCACTCATATCTTTGACTATTATTAAATTTACCTTCCAGAAAAATTCTCATCTTGAATTTATTCTTTAATATATATATATATGTATTTACATATATATTTTTATTTGTTAAAAATGACATGAATATCATTTTCATTCTTTTTCTTGTGGACCATCACTCATTCTTTCTCTCTTTTAATCAGATATACTTCGAGACTTTCAATAAATTAATTTATAAACGAGAAATTCTCTTCAGCTCATTTCAAATTAACAAATAAAACAAAATTCTCAAACATTATTATTACCTTTCAAATAATAAAATATTAATAACTATCAAAAACTAATTGCACAAAGATTTTAATAAATCATCATTAACAAATAATTTAATTTTTCTTTCTTCTACACTTGGATGAAATTCAAGAGAATTTTTCGTTAAAAATTAAACAGTCTCGATATCTAATTACTCATGAGAACAATAAATTTCTCAAGCATTCATCATTTATATATAAATTGTATATTTTTTTTTCTTCAAATATATAAACGATTTTAATAAAGAGTTTAAGAGTATGAAAGATTTTTTTAGCCACCTGTTTGATGCCATGAAGTATGATGTCTGTGCTAAGTCCTTGCTCGCTGTAAATTCCAATAATAAATTTTGGTAAAAAAGAACTTTTCAATAAACCAAAATAAATAATGGAATAAAAATAATTATTAATATATTACCTTTAACTAATTGGCAACATCGAACAACATGTGTGTGAGGATGATCAATAGCAACATCAAATCCCAATGTCTGCAGCAGCACATTCTCATTGAATACCAAATCTTGCGCCTGATCAAGATATTGCTGGGATAATTAGTTAATCAGTCAGAGGTAAATGGACAATGTTATAAATAAAAATATTTCTATTGATATGAATAAATGAATGATAAAATATATAAATAAATAAATATTTTACAATCATTATTTACCTCGGATTTAATATCAACTGAAGTTGCTTCTCTGTGCAAACACAGATGTGATATTTTTATAACACTCTCCAATTTCCTCGGCTGCTCTTCGACTTTTGCCGCAAGAAATAATGCCGCTGATGCAATTGAGTTTCGATGAAATTGCGATAATGAATGAAACACATAAAACCTGTGCATGTATACTATCGCTGTATTTATACATAATTGCGTTCTGTATTTAATAAAATAAAAATCTAAGTTAAGGAAAAAAAAGAAACTTCCAATAAATTATTCATAAAAATATTAAATAAAATCAATAAAAAATATCACCAGTTATTAATACATAAAAGAAAAATATTTATAAATAAATATTCAAAAAGAAATTTGCCATGAATCTATAAATATCATCTTTATGTACAATAATTTCAATGATATATACATATATTGAGGAAATAATTGATGAGATGATGCAACATTACTACATTCAAATGTAATTGATAAATATATTTATTTGTGAAATTATAAATGAATAAAAAGCATTGGGATATTTGTTAGTGATGAAAGTTTGGTTATGAATTGTCACAACCATGAAAAACACAAACACATATGAAAGATACAATGCCATTTTCTCAATATGACCTGAATCATCATTGGATTAATGTGAATTCCCATGTGAAAATGATGAATGTAAATGAACATTCTGAAATATTCTAAATATAATGAAATAGAATTTGATAATAAATTTAATGTTTAATTAAATTTAATTGTAAAAATTTCAATATGGACATGCGGATGCTACGCGTGACCTCTCTCACACGCACACACACATACATATATATAAACAATACATAATCGCACACACACGAGCGTATTGGAATGCTGTTTATGACGAATTTAGAGAGAGTTCCATGAGAATAATCTAGATGTAAATTAACGATAAATAATATTGAATGAAATTGTGAATGATACGATGATGAATATTTGTTTGTTGAAAATGGAAAAACACAGAAATATAGGAGCGGAAGTGCGAGGGGTAAAGAGAAAAGATAGCGATGCAAAGAGTGTGATGAGGGCATGCAAAGAATTTTTCGTTGAAAAAGGATACACATGAAGCTTTTGTCCCATGTCCTGGATAAAATTGGCTGCTTGTTGTCTGTAGCTTAATTCTTTGTCTGCGTCTATCCCACATTTTCGACTCGGTGTATTTGTTAATTGTTCTTTCGTGAAGTACCATTTTTCGTCAGCCGCCATTTATATATAACACAACTATTTTTTCCTACTTCACATACAACACAGGAAATACATTCACTCACTTTCGTCACGGACGCACGTTAATTTAGCTTTGCACATGTGCTAGAACGACGCCGTGAATAATATACAAGGTGTGCTACTGCCGATGGTCGAGAGGAAAATGAATTTTTTTTTTGAGGTTCGAACTTCGAACCTCGATAGCAGCGCCCTTTTTCTTTACGGAAAAAGTATTGCTCCGCCATCTTGTGTGATATTGTGAAATTAGATTTTGTATTTAATAATAATTATTAGGCCTTCAATCATATTTTTTTTGAGCAGGGGGTCACATTCGTGAATTTACATATTATATCACATTGAAAATATAATTGTTTCATTATTGTTATTTATTAAAAAAATAGTAATTAAGTTTATAATTTACTATCTATTTTCCTTTTAAAATAACAGAACATTTTCGACGGCCATTTTATTTCCTTGAACAGCAGCGCCATCCGGCCCATGAGTGGGCGTTTCATTTACTAATATAATATATTGAATATAATTCTATTATAATTGAATTATTATCATATCATTGCCAAATTTATGTAATTATTCTTAGTATTTGATGATTATTGAATATTAGAATAGTTAGAACAATGAAATTATGACTGTTTTATTATGAATTAATTGTATTACAGTCAAACCTCTCGTAATGTCGCACACAACAAGATTGCGAATTTTGAGAAGACAAATAAAAATGCGTGGGTGGAGCAAATTTTTACAATTCCCGGCCTTTGAAAAGAATTAGATATGAAATATTAGAAAGCGAGATGACAAAAAATTTAACTATACCAAAATCGCGATGACTAAAAAGGACGCGCTTTGAAATTGTACTATTACACCAAAGAAAAAAGTGAGGTTAGCTTCATTAGACGCTTGCATTACCTTTGACTTGTTGTATTCACCACTGAATATTTAATAAATCTTCTATATTAATTAAAAATACACATTTTGTGCAGTATTAAAATCAATAAATATTGTAATATATACAATAAAAAAAATGACAACAATTGATAATTTACCTCCTGATGTTTTAAGAGAAATATTTTTATATATAGATTTTTCCGAACGACAAAGATTGAGCTTGGGTAAGAAAATAATTCTAAATATATTTTAACAAATTATTTATTTATTTATTTATCTACTCTTTTTATACTCTTTAATTTTTTCTTATATTTTTACAGTATGTAAAAAATGGCAGAATATTAATCACATTATTTTACGTTCGATACGTAAAATAGTTTTGAGATTCACGATGCTTTTCCTAGACATTACAATCGTAAAACAATACGGTGATATAATAACTTTCATGGCTTTTGGCCCAGATGAATTTGGAATAGCTTTGGAAAGGCTCTCTGATCACCTCGAAGGAATCGAAATTTTGGATAAAGATACATTAGGGGCTAATTATTCAATTAATTTTTGGAAATCAATAGCTCTGTGTAAGAAATTAACTTATGCACGATTTTTATGTGACACCAGTAGTAGAATGGCAGAATTTTTGAAATATTTACCAACGGATAATTTAGAGCATTTATCCATTGTATCAGCAGGGGCAGTGCAAGAAAAATTCGATTTGGAATTACAAGATCGTATCAATGAAGTGAGTATCTTTTATTTTATGTAATTATTTTTAAATAATTTACAAGGAATTAAATATTGTTATAACTATTAAAATTTTTCATAGGTACTAACAAAGGCGACAAAATTAATATCTGTGGATATGTTTAATATGCCAATTCGTCAGATTAGGGCAATTAAAGGACTTCAAAATCTAAAGTCATTATACATAACAATTAAAAAGCCATTTAGTTTTCGTTTTGATAATATGGAACTACCTAATTTAGAAACGATTGTCGTTAAAGGCAACATAGTGCAAGATATTATTATCGCAGAGTTATACAAATGCAGAAAACTTCGCACAGTTTCATTAATTACTTCAAATCTTTATTCCAAAAATATATTGAATCTAATTCTGGCTTTACCAAAATTACGTCATTTACAACTACTTCCATATGAAGATCAGAAATATTCGCCGATTAACTTTGAAGAGATGTTAGATTTATCTCAACGTCCAAAAAAATTGAAGACATATGATTTACCTGAGCGTGAAAAATTATTATTCTCACAAGCTGTTCATAACATGGGTTTTAGATGTGTTCCTATTAAGGACTTAAGATATTTCGAATGGATTACTCATTATGCAATGTTAAGGAACAATAAGAATTTCTCAATTACAGAATATAAAGTTCATATTCCAAGATCGGGTTTGGATTTATTTTCTTTGAGATTTTAATTATATTTAAATGAATGAAAGTATAATTATGAAAAATAAATTCTGCTTTTGTATGAAATATAAATATATATTTCCAATGTTCCAAACTGAATTATAATTACTTGGTCATAAATCATTATGTATATTTAATTACTATCTCATTGTGGTAATATTTAAGAAAGGATATAAAAATTGGGGATTTAAGCTGTGAAATAGAGAGAGAGAAACAATACAGCATTTGGTGGTATGTGGTGATGAAGCAGGTAAAAGTCAGAGAGAGAAAGCAAAGATAAGAATGGAAAAATGCAAAGGTATGTAAATATACCAAAATAAAAGAAGCGGCTGGGAAATAATAAATTGGAAAGAGGATGAAGAAAAAGAAAGAAAAAGTACGAGGCAAATATTATTATTAATATTAATTATAATCTCATTAGCAAAATAAAATCACAATTCTAATGATTTTAGCAATTATATAAAATATCCATTTCTTTTACAAAACCCAAGTTAAAACTGTTTTATCATTATTGGCGTTTGATTATTTATATGTTACCTACCTTACCGACAGTCAAATTTGTAGGTTAATCATTATATCATTTGCAGATATATAAAAAACTATTATTGATATGGCAATGTAGAAAATAGAAATGATAAATATAATTTCATGACTCAAAAAAAAAAATGAAACATTCTCTCTTTCTCACACACGAAGTAAGTAATCAGTCCGAGAATTTTTTGTTTATTCGTTTTCATTGAAAAAGCTTCGTGTCCGCCATGTTGTCTGTGTATGCATTATTGTTGTAACACATTTAATAAAATTATATAAATAAAAAGTATATAAACGAAAATAATTGTAAATTATTGGTAAGTTTATGCCGCCATGATGCAATATTTTATTTATATATTTAATTAATAATTTTGTTTATATACAAATTTATATTTATTACAAAAATATTATTTCATTTTCAAACTTAATTCATATGATTTTTTTATTTTTCAGATAAAAGGAATGTTTCGAGTTCCAAAAACAATGCCTGCAATATCATCATCATCCTCATCATCATCATCATCATCATCAGCTGCTTCAACATCATCAATATCAACAAATGCCGCCATGACAAAACGATTAAAAATGTCGCAAAAATGTTCATTCAATTCTTATGACTGTTTTCAATCATGTCTTGAAGGTTATTCATACTGTATGAAACATATATTGTGTGATCCAATTGCACCATATAAACAATGTACATTTATTTATAATACAAATGGACGAAAATGTACAAATCCAGCGCCAAAATTGGAAAGACGTGACGCAACTTATTGCTCAGAGCACACAAGAAAAGCACAAATAGCTAGAATAAAATCAACTTCCAGGCATACACTTTCAGAAACACCAGAAACACTATTATTAAATCTCAGTCATTATACAACCAAGTCTATTAATTCTGATGGACATAAAGAAAGTAATGATAAAAATTTACTCAAAGCACTGGATCCATTTAGTAAGCATTTTATTTTTTTAATACTCAAAATCGTAATTATATTTAATTTCCAATAATATTTATCATAAGTTTATTTTATATTATTAATTTAAATTTATTATTATTTTCAACAGCTGATATTGATGCATTTCGTGTCAATGCAAGTGGCTGTAATATTTTGGATTATGCAAGCTCATCTGACAGTGATGTAGAGCCAACAGTTTCAAGTGAAGCATTACGTGGTGCATTTCTTGATGATAGTGATAATGAAAGTATTCATAATTCACAAGAAGATCCATTGAAGTGAGATTTTTTTATTTAATAAAATTTTTTTCTATATTTTTCATTATTCAAATATTTAACACTGAAATAATAATTGTTATTTTAATTATTTCTCCTCACTAAGCAACAATATGTATGCTAGAATGCTTCAGCTACGCAAATAACTGCTAGTATAAATTTAAAAAATATGTTTTAATAATTTTTCTTTATTTTAATATTCATGTATGGTTTTTTGAGTAGTTGCTTATTAGCAAAATAAGAGCAATATATATTTGGCCATTGATTAGTATTAATTTTTTAAGGCACGCGGGAATATTTACTGCTGAAGAGGTTATTTACATCGCAAGAGAAAAACTTATCAGACTACAATCGTTATACATTGAACAATTCAAAAGGCTGCAGTATACAATGCGTGAAAAAAGACGAAAATATTTACATGCATTAAAAAAAGAAAAAGAAACTTTGTGTAAGAATTTTGATTATTTATTCATATTTTTTTTTTGTTCATTTTTATAAATTAATTTTCTTCGATATGTTTTTTTTTTTAACAGGTAGTATACATGATCAGCCAAAAGAAACTGCAAGAGAAAAGAAAATATATGAAAAATTAAAAGCTTTAAATCGTTATCATCGTCGCAGTGGAGTTGAAGCTATTTTATACAAAAAATCATTAGAAAAACGATCGAAAATGACTGAAGGCGCATCGCAAAAACCTCCGAGTGTACCTAAATGTATTTTTACTGAAGGTGGAGTTAAATGTGGCGAGAGGACATTACCATCGGCAAAACATTGTCGTAAACATATATTAAAAGTAAAATAAATGAATTGAAATATTTTATACAGATTTTTATTGTATAAATATTTAATATTATTTTTTTTATGCTTCTTTAGGATCAACATCAAGTATTATTTAAAGCATGTGGTGCTATTAGAGCTGATATTGAGTGTCATGAGCCTGTGCCAGTTGTTTTTGATTCAAATTGTGTTTTTCATATGGATCTTCCAGCGCCATGTAAATTAGAGCCGATGAAATTTGATAAAGAAAAATTAGATGATGAAAAAATAATTGATAATTCATCAATGGCTGATGGACAGTCAATGGAAATTGATGTCGTTGGTGAATCGCATGAAATTGATCCGGATGATGATATGGCAGGACTTATGCGTGAAATGAATGATGCAGGTAATAATAAAAAATCAACAATAACTGAAAGTCAAACAAGTGAAACAAGCACTGATACTGCATACAGTTTAACTGCACAAAGTGATAAAGACGATTTGTCATCGATATAAAATAATAATTTTAGTGATGTTATTGCGAATTGATAAATAAATAATTCAATTAATTGATGAATTAATAAATTGAAATTTTAATCGAAAATGTTTTAGTTCTATTAAGAGCTTTAATATAAAAATAATTATTCAATTGTGAATTATATTGTTTTTAACTGTATATAAAATAAATTGAAATATAATTTTTAAGTAATTAATGCATTTTTTTTTTGTTTGTTATTTTTTTTTTATTTAA
>JAQQBR010000005.1:2005353-2016922 GCA_030347285.1 Microctonus hyperodae
TATATATATCTGATAAATAAACAAAAAAAGAAATCATTTCTTTATATTAATTCTTAATAAATAATATTTCGCTCGTTCTTTGTCTTTTTTTTTTCAAGTTTAAAAAAATATTTCCATTTCTTATCCTGAAATTATTTATTTATATATCAGCCATATTGAGTAAATGTTTATAAGGAAATAAATGTTCATATTCATAATTAATGTAGGATTAATATTTATTTATGTTTTTTCATAATCATTAATAAAAATTATTTCAGCAATTAAAGTCGGCCATTTTTCATCAGCCAATGAAAATTCATACAACAAACAATGGCGCGTGCTCCATTCTATATTTATATGGCGTGATCAGTTTAGTAGCTCCACAGGTTGCAAATGTAGTGTATAAAATTCCTTTGTGTATATATAAAACATAATATTTATAATTATAAACAAATATATTTCAATAAAACTTTAAAATCATGCAGTAAATTTGTAGGTTAGGTTTCCGTTGAAATCGAATTCAATCAATATGAATTTATATTTTGCATTTATTACAATCATATTGCAGACTTTATTGTTCAATAATTCATCGGCTTTAAATGCTGATGACCTTGGAACTGTAATATTCACAAATATTGTAAGTAAATTAATGAAAAAATAAGAATAAAAAAAAAAATATCATTCTTACTTCACTACTAAAATAAAATATTATAAATTAAAAGTAATATATAATTGTTATTAGTATATAAAAAATGAATTGGAAATGTTTATAACATATTGGAGAACCTGAATCATTATCCAACTTCAAGGCTTTAACCTACATTTATCAAACTTGTCCACCTTTCGCTTTCACACATTCACTTTTTCTTAATATTTTTAATTCATTTCATTTTTTTTTTTAGCACTGAATTTAATTAACGAAAATATTTATTCACAGCCAATCTGTTTAAATATGCAAAAAATGAAAACAAAATTGATGTTAATAATTAATAATTCCATAATAATAAACAATAAAATATTTATTATTGCAACATAAAATTGATGTTGATATTTCCAATAATTCCAGAATAATAATTAAAATAAAATTATTATTAATGCACTGAAATAAATAAATAAAATAGATGAGTATTAATATTAATTTACAAATAAAAATATTAATTAATTTTTTTTTTATTTCAGTTATTCAGACATGGAGATAGAACACCAGTGGAACCATATCCAAATGATCCACATAAAAATGAATCCGAATGGCCAGTACCATTTGGCCAATTA
Source organism: Microctonus hyperodae (assembly GCA_030347285.1). NCBI lineage: Eukaryota > Metazoa > Arthropoda > Insecta > Hymenoptera > Braconidae > Microctonus > Microctonus hyperodae. Next base: position 2,006,605 of record JAQQBR010000005.1, read on the forward strand.
ACTCCAGTAATATATTCTGCTAATTTAACTAAATAATTAATTTATTAATTTTTTTTTATATCATATATAATAAGAACTTGAATTAAAATTATTTATGTTTCTTATCTGCCTAATTTTGTCTGTTTATGTACACTAAAGATCACAGATGTTTATTGCATATCAGGCAATTTGTCAAGGCGAGATGATAATAACATTTATGTGTTAGGAAGATAAGAGAATTAAATGAGAGAAATAAAAATAGATATGATAATTTCTGTCGCTGATGTTATTTTACATTAGTAATGACGATTATATGATATTTAATTATTATATTTATCATGTATGAATAAATATTTTGCTTGATTGAATTTTAATTCTAATTATTTTTTTTTTTTATTTGTAGATTGGAATGCATCAGCATTTGATACTTGGACGTTGGCTTAGATCACGTTATAGACATTTGATATCTGATGAATATTCATTGCATGACATTTATGTAAAAAGTACTGATGTTGATCGTACTTTAATGTCGGCTGAAGCAAATTTAGCTGGAATTTATCCACCGAAGGGCAATCAAATTTGGGATTCTATTAAATGGATGCCAATTCCTGTTCATACTACTTTAGAAAATGAGGATAATTTATTAGCGGGAAAAAAATCATGTCCGCGTTATAATTATGAATTGAAAAAATTATTAAATTCATCGACATTTCAAAAAATTAATCGTCAAAATGCTCAACTTTTTGAATATTTATCGAAGAATGTTGGAAAAAAAATTAATTCACTGCAAGAATTGGAATTTATATATAATATTCTATGGATTGAGGTTTGAAAAAAAATTTATATTCTATTTATAAATTTATTTAATTATATTTTTATTATATTTAAATATTTTTTATTTTAGAATTTGTATAATAAAACTTTACCCGAATGGACAAAATCAGTTTATCCAGAGCGAATGGTGCCGTTGGTGTATTTAAGTTTTACAACATCTGCATATAATAAAATTCTTCAACGATTAAAAATTGGTTTATTACTTGGTGAAATGGTTCGACATATGATTCTAAAGTCTGAAGATTTTCTACAACCAAATCGTAAAATTTACATGTATAGTGCTCATGATGAAACAGTTGCGAATTTTTTAATGGCACTTAATTTATTTGAACCACATTGTCCACCTTATGCGGCAACTGTACTTATTGAATTGCGATTAAATTTACAAAATCAACATATTGTCACAGTGAGTCGACATATTATAATTAATTAATTAATTCAATTCAATATATAAACACAGATAAAGAGATAATTAACATAAATTTTTCGAATTACAACGATTAGATATAAATGAAGTCTAAATAAAATATTATAAATAATTGATTATTATTAATTTTTCTTGGCAGGTTTCTTATAAAAATTCATCAGATGAACCAACACTTTTAACTTTACCTGGATGTAATATTGCTTGTCCACTTGAGGAATTTATTGGACTTACAAAAGATATAATTCCTGATGATTGGGAAAAAGAATGTCAGATGGATTTAGATGACAATAATTTAAATATGAATATATCTGTTATAATGAGTAAATAAACATTTTTATTTTTACTTTAACAATAATATTATATTATAAAACATGTTAATAATACTGGTAATAATTTAATTTTTTATTATTTTATTTTCAGTGATTTTAACCTCGGCCATGTTGATGCTAATTGTTGTAGTTTTTCTTATAATAATATTTGTTTGCTGGCACTATAAACGTAATTATAATCAGTATTATTTACGTCTCTCAACGGATCCAATATGAAATGAATCAACGAAACTTTCGTAAGAAAAAAATATTTATAAAGAATCTCTTAAATTTTACTATCGATTAAAATCGAATTTTGAGGTTATGTTATATTCTTGAAATCATTTATTGAAATATTATAAAATAACGAATTTTTTTTTCAGAGTTTGACAAAATTTTATTTTATATCAAACTATAATTAATAATTTGTCATATTTTATAAGAAAAATACGTATATTAACAATATAAAATTAATTTTAACGATATTTATGATAAAAAAAAATACGTACACTTGCTCAATATTTTTTTCTTCAGTCAATTTAATTATTTACATACATATATGAAGATATTTTATTATTATACACATGGAGTCTAATGACTCATCTACCTCAATGCTGTGAATAGCGAGAGATAATGTATATTTTTTTTTTGCATAATTATTTTTTCGTTATCGTTTTTTTTTTATTTTCGCTTGACACTGCATTCATGTGATAATGAATAATACAAATTAGTCACATTTTACGTTGAAATGCATCACAAGACATAATAAAATGCGTGAGAGAACAAAAACAAGACTAAAAAATTACTGTAAAACAAATTAATTATACAAATATTTGATAATTATATATGTGAATAATATATATATAAATTATATATTTTACTGTATATTGTATTTGATGAAATCATTGTGAATAAAATATGTAATTCAAGAATATACAAATAAATTATCAATAATACGTATATGACTTTGATATTAATTTGTAAAATAAATTTTACTTAATTGAGAACGAAAATGACAAATAATTATTTTTAATTCAATTCTTTGAATGTAATGCTGCCATGTAGACTATCCTGAATGGAGAATGCTGAATTTTCTCTGGAAAATGAATTATATAAAATAAAAATTGCAATCGTTACATTATGAAAAAAAATAAATAAAATAAAATGAAAAATTAAAAAATGGATTAATAATTAATTGGAAAAAATGAAAACAATAAAAAATAATTCTTCACCTTAATGTTCATTTTTAGACAGAAGAATCCGCCGTAACGTCATGCTAGGATGCAGAGAAATTAGAAATTTGCAAGGAAAAATTTTGTTAATTGCCACATTAAATTATAAAATAATTTTATATTATTAAAGCAAACAAATTTTAGATAATTATTTTTTTTAACATTGCAAAAAAACAATTGTAATTGATATATATTTGACAATTTTAATAACGTACTCACTAGCAATAAATATTTTTCATGCTGACATCACAAAACAGAAGACGAAATTACAAATGGCGAATGCGTTGCTTATAAAAATGCTCTTTCTTTGACGATTAATGATAAAAGTTGATTATTCATAATCGAAGTAGAGCTGATGACTTTGTGGATTGATGAAATAATTAATCCTATGAACGACTCATATTATAAGAGTCTAAAGATGTCACTGAGGCATTATCGAAACTGAGAATACGAAATAAATTTTACGTACATTTGAACAGAAGAAATGAGAAACTGATTATGAATTTTTTTTAATTATGTAAAACAAAAAAGAAAAACGATTAATTAATTAGATAAAAATAATTTCAAGTTATTTACAATTGTAAAAACAATGCTACATGACACATACATATACAAGAATTAAATAAAAAAAAAAAAAAATTTACAAAAGAAACAAAATGAAGAATAATGCCAGCACATTATTTTTCATTATCATCATATAAAAATAAATAATAAATTAATGATAAAATATCGTCATTATACTCGGAATAAATAAGAAAAATATTTTCTTATTCGTTAACCTTCATTCAACATATAAATATTTTTATATTCAATCAAAGAGTTAATAAAACAATACAATTTTTAGGTTAGAAAATTCATCACATCGTCTATTATTATTATTAATATTATTTACATCACAAAAATCAATTGTTTGTTAAATTAGCCATGATTAATGCATACAACATGATTATTTCTGAGCACATTCATCAGTCACAGATGAAATAAAATTGTATTTTATTATTTTTGTTTCTATTCAAATACTAAAAAATACTTTGAGCATTTTTACTACTTCAATTGACTCCATTTTACACATATATTGGCAATAAGCAATATTAATATACAAAATCACTAACATTAATCAACAAATGACTGTTTGGAATTTAATTAATAATAAAATTACCACCACCATCGCCATTATTTTCGTCCGTAATTATTTTAATTTTACAAAATGAATGATTATTTTTTGTTTGTTACACCCAATTCATCTTCTTACCTGGAATAATCCACTGGACTTGACAATGAAAAATTCATCTCTATTGGTCCACCAATATATTTAGCAATAAACTAAAAATAAAAAAAAAATAATATAAATATCATTTGAATATTAATATTATACATAGATAGATACAAAAATATTTTTTATATTGTTATCTATTAAATTACCCTGTAATTTGTGAGCGAATCTGCTCCCATAGCAATCGCCATATGAATTACCAAATACAAACAAAATCCAAGATAAAATATTGCATAAATTGTCATCCCCACATAAACTGACCAATGATTAGGAAATTCTGATTTAACTGTTTGTATAACGAAATAAATATTAATCACAATCACCACTGCGGATAATGCAGTCGAAATAATTTTATTAAATCTGCAAAAAAAAACAATAAATTAAATATTAAAATTATATTTTGTGTTTTTTAATTCCTTTAATTAATCAAATCTATTTCTCTCTACTTACTTTCCATTTTTAAAATCGCCCATAATACGAGAACTACTTGTAAAAGCAATAGTTGGAAGTGTAGCAAATGGCAATTGCACCATCATAACTGCATTTAAAATATCATTCATACCAGTAAGTTCATTTTTTTGTGCATATATTGCAACAAAAAATGTTGGTATTATCGCAATTGTACGTGTAAATAGCACACGTTTCCATCGTGCCCATTGGAGATTTAAAAATCCTTCCATTGCAAATTGTCCCGCATAAGTTCCAGTCATTGTTGATGATTGTCCAGCAGCTAATATTCCTACTGCCCATATATACATCGCTGCAATACCAAATTGACAACCCAAAAAAATTCCACCTTTATTAAGATCCATAGAAACTGGATCTCCATTATTCTGAATATAAAAAGAGAAAAAAAAGAATAAATTAATCGATTTGAAAAAAATTTAATTAATCTCTAAATTAAGTTTAATTTATTTGTGTTTAATATTAAATACTCACTTTAAATTCATCCATTCCTATAGTATCATTTCTTGCCGCACACACTTCGTGCTTTAATAAATAAAAAAAAAATAGTAATATCAAATATCAAAATTAATTCCATTCAATAAATGAAATAATTAAATCAATTTAAAAAATTATATAATATTAATAAATAAAAAAGTAATATTAAATATCAAAATTAATTCTATTCAATAAATGAAATAATTTAATCAATTTATAAAAATGATAAAAAAAAATATATAATATTAATATTTATTTTTTTTTTTGTATACTTACAATTTCACTATTTGTTTTATTAAATAATCCATTGCCAAAAACCGCGACAACAAATACATTAATAACAAATGAAATTAACAAAGCAATAATAGCTTCAATAAAAAAATATCTATTTGCTTCTTTAACTTTAGCGGGTTGTCTTCTATCAACGTCTCGCGACTGTAAAAAATAAATTAAAATACATTATCATAAATTATATAATGTTGTTGAAGGACTCGAACAAAAATAAAATTATGTTAAAAATGATCTTACTTTTACTAATGCACTATGGAGATATAAATTATGTGGCATTATAACTGCACCAACAACGCCAACAGCTTTTAACAAAACATCACTATTACAATTTTTACACATTGGCGTAAACATGCCTTCAAGAATTTCTAATTGTGGCGGTGATGATACAATATATTCATAACCAAAAGTCACAGCCATTACCGTGATGAGAAAACCAAAAAATAATTCCAATTTTCTCAATCCATATTTGTCAAGAAATAAAAATGTAAATGTATCAACAATTGTTATTAAAACTCCAGCCCACAATGGAATCCTGTAAATATAAAATAATAAAATAATATAAAATAAAATAAATATATCAATAATTAATTTTAATCATTGACTTACAATTTATTTGATAAAAGATAGAGAGCAGTCGCTGTACCGATAACTTCTTGCATATCACTTCCAATAATTGCAATTTCCGTCATAATCCATAATAAAATTCTCGGTAATGTTTTATATTGTCTATAACATAATTCAGCTAAATGAAGACCAGTAACAACACCTAAACGTGCACTCAATCGTTGCATTATGAGTCCAAGAACAGTGGCACTCAATAATACCCATAATAACTGAAAATGATTAAATAAATAATTTAAAATATAAAAATTATTGATAATTAAATTATTAATTATTCAATCATACTTTATATTTTGCAGCTACACCTGATTGTAAATCTGATTCTATATTTCCAGGGTCTAAATATGCAATAGACATTAGAAATCCTGGTCCAGTGAATGCCCATAATTTTCTAAAGCTGAATGTCGACTTGAAAATAATATAATCATTCATAAATAAGATATTAATGTGTTTTATAAAATAAATAATTCATAAAATATAATTTATTAATGTATACATACACTGTCAACATCAGGTATATGTATTTTTTCTTCAGCAAAATATGTTTGATTACTCATTGGACTGAGTGATGTGTTTTCATTGAATTTTCGATTATCATCTGTATCTGATAACCGTTTATTTGAATTTGTTGCAATTGTAACATTTGGAATTGATGTAACACCACCATCATTATCATCATTATCATTCGCCATAATTAATTACAATAATTCAAATCTAAAATTAACAACAATTAACTAATTAAACAATGTATCGAAAAAGAATAAAATTTATAGGTTAGAATGCATCATGGAATTCTAAAAAATCTTTATTTCATTCTTATTACATTAATAAATATTACTTACAAATTTTTATATCAAATATTTCATTAATAAATGTTAACAATATGTTAACAATATAATACAATAAACAATAACAATAAAAAAAAATTTAATTATATAATTTCGTGTTGAAATATTTGGCACAATCAATTGTATTAATTATTCGATATAAATTTTAAAAATTTTATTTTTTTATTTACAATTATGAACAAATTTTATACAATATAATTAAATAATACAACAATGAGCTACACTAACAACTTATGGTATGAAGTGAATGGACAACTCAAACAAAGTGTGGGCTGGAATGAAAAATAAATTACATACATAAATTCTTGTTGAGAATCCCCACTTGAATCGTTTGTTAAATTTCCTATTTCTCAACCCATCAGTGAATCCTTATCATGATAAATTATATATACACATTACACACATTGTATGTGCATATATATATATATGCTGTTGATCAAGTATAGTTTGTTGAGAACAAATTATATGTAAAAAAAATATCAGATAATTGGGCAATTTATTTGAAATTATTAATGGTTATACAAATTAATTTTTCAGTTATTTTTTTTTTTTTTTTGATTTATGTAATAATGAATGTTTTGTTTTCCTTTTTAACTAATGCCAGCGTTTTTATTTTTGATATAATCATCAATTTATCGCTTTTCATTGATGATAATGTACAATCTTCAATTTATATTTTGAAGATAAATAATTTATAAAAAAAAAGAGAGGGACATTTTTATCATCAAACGTGAATTTTCTCACGTCTTTTACTATCTAATCATTAATGATAATATCCAATGTTTGATATACTGTTTCGAAAATAATTAGAGGAATTTAATGTAAAAAATGTATACATATATGAAAATAATATGACGAAATTGATGATGTAATTAAATTACTATTAATTTTAAAATTGAATTTGAGGTTAGAATACTTCAGGAATTTTCAAAGTAATTATTCTTCATTGCTGTTATCATTTTTGAATTACTATATCAATTATAATGAGTATATACAAGAAAAGTAAATAAGATTATCCATATTATTTACTTTATCATGATTTATATCATAAAAAAATAATTTTTCTTAATTTTTTTTACGAATTATTTCATTTAATAATTTATTTGATTCATGTAATAAATATGGATATATTAATAATTTATGTATATATTACATAAATATTTAATGTAAATAACCGATATTTGTACATATGATTTACAAATACATTTTCATATGTATTATATATAGCTTTTAAATTGTATCAAAAATTGCGATCAAATTGAGGTTATGAAATAAAAAAGGAATTGAAAATAAAAAATTGTTTTATATTATTATAGTTAATAAACTACTAAACAAAGATATATAATTCCCAGATTATATATTTACTAAATGCACAATGTGATAATATATAAATTGATAATAGTTTTCATGACCTTGAGATATATATGGCAAATTGATGAATAATTTTTTCCTGTTACAGAATACTCACACATATGTATTATTTTTATATATATTATTTGTTATCAATGTTATATATGTCATTGTAATTAAATAATATTAAAGACAATGTAATATTACGAAAAAATTGAATTTTAATCTGACGATTGAAGGTTATGTTTTTTTATTTTCCGCATTTTTTAAAATCAGATCGATAATACTGAAATGCGTTGTCAAGACAATTAGAAAAGTAAAACAAATACACATGTGAGATTAATAAAGCCAATAATATTTTTGTTAACCTAATAAATGATTAAATAATTGTAACTTTATTAATTTACAGAAAAAAAATGTCAGAAGAAGTGAAACTTCAGGAATCAGTGAAAAAAACCCAAGAATTATTGGGTAAATACATTAAAAAACCTCCATTAACTGATAAATTATTAAAAAAACCACCATTCAGATTTCTCCATGATATTATTAATGCTATTATCAAAGAAACTGGTTTCCTCAAGAATTTATTCACTGATGAAGAATCAAATAGCAGCAACATCAAAGACAAAGAAGCAAAACTTTTATATTTAAATAAACTTATTGATGCTGTGAAATTAATAACTGGAAATGAACTTTCAGTTCGACCTTCAAAAATAATATCTGGACAAGAGCCGATAAAAACTAATGAATTTCTTCAAGCAATTGGTCGTGCTTTAGATAAAAAAGTTTCAAGTACAGAAGCCATTGAATATTATAAAAAAAATCTGGAAAAAAAAGAAGGATTAAAGAGTAAATCTACCAAAGTAAATTCATCACCAGATGAAAAAATAAAGAAACCAGTTAAAAAAAGTAGTCCATCAGAATCCAAACCATCAAGCAGAGAAAAAACCCGAGATAAAGATGATAAAACAAAACGCGATTCAAAATCTTTATCAAAAGAAACGAAAATTCGTGACAGAAGTATTGATAAACGAGAATCAAAAACGAGAGAAACTAAAAAAAAAGAAATAATTCCTGGTGAAACTTCTTCTAAAAAACGAAAGAATTTAGAATCAACTGAGAAGCATGTAAAAGTTGATGAAAAAAAACCAATTAAATCTACAGTATCCTCAAATGATGTAAAAAATTTTGAGGTTAAAAAAGAATCTGTTGATATTTCAGATGAATTAATAAACGATCATAAAGAAAATGTGAATCAAGTTCCAGATGATTCACCGCATTCAACTCAAGAAAATCAAGAGGAAATAATTGCAGAGAAAGTGAATGAAGAACCAAAAGAGGTTATGTTGTCACCAACTGAATTAGAAGTAAAAGTAGAAAAACCAGAGGAGAAATTAATAACGGATATTATTGTGACAAAGACAACTGTAGGATTATTAAGACCACCAAGTGCACGACCACCCAGTGCTCGTCCAGCAGCACCAAAGGTTCGTGGCAAGCCAGATTTCATCATGAATAATGGTGGAATAAATCAAATGGGTGAAGTAAACGTTATTGTAGAGAATTTTGATACAAAAGATGATGAAGATGATGATGCTGATGATATGGTAGTGATGGAAACATCAGCTAACAATGATTCTCTATCTCTTGGTGGTACTACTGATTTATTGAGCACTCAATTAACCCAAGAACATGGTTATCTTGTGGCACAAATTTTAGACACACAAAGAGAACTTGTTAATGAAAGTAATGTCGAATTAATTCCAAATAAAGTGGAGATTGAATGGGAAGCTGGATTGAAAAAGGATCGTGATATGGTTGTGAAGGAAATTGATAAACTTCGTGGTACAATACAGTCATTGACCAGAACGACAAATCCATTGGGGAAATTGTTGGATTTTTTGCAAGAAGATGCTGAAATAATGGAAAAAGAACTTCAAGATTGGCGAATTCAGTTTAATAATGTTAGAGAGCAATTGATTATAGAAAGAAATATGACAAGTGAATCATTGAAACCATTGGAAGAATCATTGAAAGATGTTGAGAGTTCTATTGTTAATCAAATGGAAAAAATATTCCAAACAAAAGCTAATATTATGAAAAATAATCAGAAAATACACAGATTACTCAGTGGTAAATAATTGTAAATATAATTATATCACATTTTTAATAAAATAATAATTAAAAAAAAAATTTATTTGTTTCAATTTGAA
>JAQQBR010000005.1:2199296-2212859 GCA_030347285.1 Microctonus hyperodae
AGTTTCAGAAGCACTAAACTAATACAGCTATTATCACCAGTCGATAACTATAAAAGGGTTATCAATAATATTACATAAATTAACCTAAAAGTCAAATGAAATAAATCATATTTAAATATAAAAACTAAATACATTGATAAAACACAATAAATAAATAAATATATCAGCAGAAACAAAACTATTCTTTCAATAGCATTCAATATTTCTTAATTAAACAAAATTTTATATTCGATTTTCGACGCCATTTTTTTTCAGAGCTAAACTGAAATGCAAATTTTAATAACTGATTCATATTCGTCTCACAAATAGTATTTCTTCCCTTTCTTTCTGTTAACGTTAGTCATTTGCTATCATTGATAATGTGACACGATAAAACTGATAATGTAATATAATAAAATTGCAAAATACCATCCATACATAATGGACGTGTGCTCGAGCCAAAGTCTTAATTGAAATTGGATGGCAGGATTATATATCAAATGTCTCTGTGTGTCTCATCGACTCGTTATCTTTTTCCTCTATCCTCATTTCCAACTTTCAAACTCTCGATATCGGATTTATATTCATAACCGGTAGCTAAATACCTCAGCAATAAAAAAAAAAGAATTGAATATTAAATTTCTCCGTTTCATTATACCATTTTTGATATGTGTACAAATATCCACGTATATAAATTACGACAGAAATATTTTTAACATTCAAAAATAATTTATACATATCTAAATGCACAATTTTATTCAATATATAATATAAAACCCAGCCATTTTATTATTCTACATCAACCAATCATGCTTTATTAACTTCACCAAACCAAAAAAATAATTTCTCTAAATCACAAAAACATAAATTAAAAAATCCATAAATTGTTAATTAATTAACTCAACTATTACACAAAATATTTCTATACAATTAATTTATCATAAACATTTATATTGACAAATAATATCTAAATCATTCATTCACTTGGCAGATGCTGCCTATCATTATACGAAGAACAAATCCCGTTCAACCAATTAAAAAATCCATCAAAACAAATTCCAAAGCCTAAAGCAATAGTTGTCATGTTGTTCGTTTCATAAACGAATGAAAAATATATTTTTTTTTTATTACTCACACATCAAGTGACTATTTCTCTTCTTGGATATAATCAAAAAAATTTCTGACATATCAAAAATACATAAATACAAAATTAAAACGAAATCCTATTTACCTAACGACCCATCAGAAAGAAAAAAAAAAAGATTCTATTATAAATTTAATCTCTATAATAATAATTCATATCTCTAGCAATAAGATCAATCATGAAATAAAAAAATATTCTACACCTGTATTATAAATAAATATGTATTTAAAATAATATAAATACAGTACTGTGAGCACATGTCGATCTAACGAGCTATAAAACTGGCAACAGTGTGAAACTTGCCGGCTTATATACAAGTTTAATATGCTTCCTGATGTGTATATACAATTTATTATGAAACACACGAGATGTTACCGTCAAGATGATGCCGTTGAATTGATCGCGAATGAAATGCGTCAAGCGTTAAAAATCTTGCGGTTCTTTTTTAACGAGATTTCCACTTGATGTCTTGAATGATGTGCGAGACAGAATAACGTGAAAATAAAAAGAATTATGTGAGTAAAAAATATGATTAAAGTTCATGGTAAAGAAAAATTCAAGACGAATCATTAATTAAATAATGTATGATAATATTTAATTAATTAATTGTTTAATGGTAGAAAGAAATTATGTTGATTGTTAGAAGGATGTACTATTGTGAATATAATTATCAAATTGATTTATCAATCGAAATGATTCATTGGAAATTCAAAAGAAAAATTGTTGTTAATTTTGTAGAATTTTTTAGTTAAGAGGAGATATGAAATTGATGATGTTAATTTAACTAACCGTAGTCAATTGTTCCTGTATTGAGTGTAATTTTGTATACGATAAGTTTACTTGGTGTTAATACTGCCAATTGTTGATCCTGAGAACCACTGTAATAGTAAAAATAATTATATTATATTAATTATTCGTAGAAATTGAATTAATCATTAAGATAAATTTTTATTTTTATTTTTTATGTTTAATATTCTAACTATATTACTTAATATTCAACTAATGGGATCGTTAATGACACGGAAAATTATAGCATAATTATATAATAAAAAATTGACGATATTAAAATTTTATCTGGTTATTTTATTTATTTATTCTCGTTGTAGATATACAACTTTATCATTCGTAACAAATTGAAACTGATGAAATAGTTTGATATTGAATGTGTTGCTTTTAAATTGAATACATTCTTGGTGGTAATTTACATTTACCTATCGTCAATTATTTCAAGATTAATTCCCGAGCAATTTTTTTTATAATAATTCTGGATTTTTTTTTGTTTTTACTAAGTCTAGTTATTAAATAATTAATAAAATAATTGATGTTTTAGGTTGTTCATTTGTTCATTTAATTAATTCAATATTTCATAAAAATATTCAATTTTTATATTTTTTTAATTTTTCACATTTTTTTTAGGTTAATGTTCGCCTTATTATCAAATAAAAATAGATGTGAATAAAATCATCGTGATAAATCATTTCAATATTAATAATTATTAAATTCTGTATCAGAATACTGGGAAAAAAAACCAAATTATGAGAGTAATTAATTAATTATTAATTGAATATTAAAGAATATTTCATGATTATTAAATCTACAAATAAATGTACATAATAATAATTAATTAAAAATGAAATAATTTTAGATAATATTCATTTACTTACGATATAAATTTTCCTGATTTAATATCAATTATACAATCAGCAATTTGAGTTTCAATAATTAAATCAGTTATTTTATATCCTGTTGAATTATTAATTTCATCATTCCACTGTGATGATGGTGAATATATTCGTAAATATCCACTGTGACTTGATACAATAATTATATCTTTTTTATTGTCACCAAATAGAGGAACAACTAACAAACTTTGGCCATCGAATGTTTCGCCATGGCCACATTCTGTTCTCCACCATTCTTTTGTGCGAAACAGTGACATTATTCAAAATTGTACGTTAAAATACATGAAACATAAGAATTTGGAGGTTATATGTTTGCTATAAGAAAATTTCTACTTGCACTCACATAACTAATGTCCAATATTAAATCCTCAAACTACCTCTTTATTACAAAGCGAACTGGATTTCGTTGGCATGACGATAAAATTTAAAAACATTTCAAATCAATTTCTATTTATATCAACGAACATTACATTATTCCATTGTATAAATCGATTATATTATTTCTATAATTAATATTACATGAATAATATAACGTTATTGTATCATTATTAAATTTATAATCTGGGTTCAATATTTATCCTGAACCTTAACAATAAAAATTTTATTTAAAATAAAAGACAGATATCAATTTTGCAATATATAAAATTCAAATTTTTCCATGCTATTAACGCGCATGCGTATTATAAATTAATTAGATGGCAGCACCTTATAGTGTGAGAATTATTATTATTATTATTATTGTAAAAAAGGAGATGTATATTTTTACCCGTTTTTAGGTTATACACGTACTTTTCGAGTATTGAAGTGACTGATGACAAATTAGGTGATTCTGTAAACAAGATTTTATTTGTTTACTTATATATAATATATATATGCGTTATTATTAATTATTAATTGAACAATATGGAGCCTCAAGATGTTTATTACAACAAAGCAGAATACATTGAAACTGTGAGATTATTTTTTTTTTGTAGTAGATATTTGGTTTGACTTTATGCCAACATAACCTACAAAATTATTTGTTAATTGTTATTTATCTAATTATTTATATATTTCAGGCATCGGGTAATAAAGTAAGCAGACAAACGGTTTTATGTGGATCGCAAAATATTGTTTTACATGGTAAAGTTATTGTTCAGTCTGATGCAATAATTCGTGGCGATTTAGCTAATGTGAGAATTGGTCGTTATTGCATTATCAGTAAAAATGTTGTTATAAGACCACCATTTAAAAAATTCAGTAAAGGGTAAGTCGTTAATGATTAAATGAAATATAAAATATCTTTTTAAAATTTAATCCAATGAAGAAATAAAATTTTAAAAAATTATTTTCATCACAAAATATATTTTTTCAGAATTTTCCTCTGCTTGAATTTATCAAATTTATAATAAAAAATTCTTTTTTTATTCAGAAAATATTATTTGTTTTGTTATTATCATGAATATTATCAGGAGAATGATTGATAAAATTGTAACATTAATTTTTGCTGTATTAATTTGTGTTTATTATTCCAGTGTTGCTTTTTTTCCATTACAAATGGGTGATCATGTTTTTGTTGGTGAACGTGCTGTTGTTAATGCAGCAGTTGTTGGTTCATACGTTTATATAGGAAAAAATGCTGTTATTGTATGTATCATTGTATTATTAATTATTTAATTAAATCATTTATACAATTGTTACTAAAGAAATTTCGTCATTTTTTCCCTCTAGGGAAGGCGATGTATTTTAAAAGATTGCTGCTACATTGAAGACGGTGCTGTCATACCACCAGAAACAATTGTTCCATCTTTTACAAGATTTTCTGGTAATCCTGCGATGCCCAGTGAAGATTTACCTGAATGTACGTTAGATCTCATGATTGATTTTACAAAAAATTATTATCAACATTTTCTTCCAGCGCCAAAATAACTTTTAATATAATTTATACATAAACATATTTAATTACTTACACATACACAACTATTTATATTCTATTATTTAGAATTTTCCACAATTGAAAAATACTTCAATGGCCTTAAAAATTTTTCTAGTCATAAAATAGACAATTGCAAATTAAATTATTCCATTGATTCTAATTCTCGTGGTTCAGATTCTTGTTCAGGTGTTGAATTGTCGTCCACTTTATCATTATTTTCTCGATTCCGAAAGCTTGAAAAATAGTTTATTAATAAAAAAAAATTTTTTTTATTACATTGGCAAATCCTACAACAGTTTAGAATTATATTTTTATTTTTTATGTGGATATAATTATTAATATAATAAAAAAATCTATAATATTAGAATTCGAATATGATTTAAAGTTAGAAAATAATTTTATTTCATATAAATAATTTTTACTTTTTATTCCATATTATTTCAAGCAATAATACTCCAAAACTTATTGCCATTCCATAACCAATTGCGAGAAATGCAAAATAAGATTCAGTTGTTCCAACACTTACAAAGCTTGAATGACTGGTACAAATTGGTTTTGCAGTAAATAATTTTGGAATTGAACGTTCCTGTAATCCAGTTTCTTTAATCCATTGAGCACTAAAAATTAAATTCACTTCTATGTTTAATTTAATATTTACTACATTTTATAAATATTTTATAAATACATACGTAACACGAAAAATTTCACGATATGGTGAATTACGTTTTATAATCAACATTGGATCAAGTACTTTTAAATAATCAATTGCGTGTATTCCACATTTTTCATTCTCCTCAAATGTTTGTTGTATTAATTCATAGCCACATGAGGTATCAACATGAAAAGCATATAATCCCTTGTGCAATCTTTCAACTCCTTCTACTGGTGATGTCCATACAGAAGTTTTATTTTCAACAAAACGATCGTAAAATTCTTTCCTCACTGGATCTTTAAATGATCCGAAATAATATCGATTATAAACAATATCTTGAACGCCAAAAGTTAATCCACTGTCCATAAGATCTTGCATTGTATTAATTGATGATGATGTTGATTGAAGTAATGCAACAATATTTGCTGTGAAAGATGCGTAGAGACTCAATGCCGCAATTAATAACACAAATACCACGATTCGAGATGAAATTGTGTAAGGTTCATAGGTAAATCCTGTATAGATAAATGAAGATAAAAAAATAATTCAATTGGTGAAAAATTTTTTATTAGAGAAATTTAATTATAATTTCGAATTTTTATCTATTTTAATTTTTATTTTGATATTATTACAAATTATTCTTATAAGTATTCCCGAAATTTATCAACTGATTGATTTAAAATAAAAATTATTAAATAATTTTATTAATTATAAAAAAAATTTTTTTCTATCAAATTCTGAATTTTACCTTGTTGCAACACTGCACCAATAAGAATAATAAAATTATCACTTAAAGATGGATTTTCTTCCAATTCTCCAGGCACATTACGGCCAAATTTATTCAATTTAATTTTACTCCATTCGCATTTAAGTGAAATATATAAATTTCCAAAAACAAGAATTAATAATACACCAATTGCTATCCAGACAGTACGATCAAATGGAAGGATAAATAGATTGCTGGTGTACGATAGCGATGGTCGTCGAAATAAAAATCTAGATCTAAAATATCCGAATTAATGAATAATAAAATAAGGAAAATTGGAAATAAATTTTTTTTGTGCATCAGATTAAATATACAAACCCAACTGGTGAGTATAATTGAACATAATCTACAACTCCAATTCTCTCTTTGATAAGAAAAGTTGCCGTTCCACCAATATCAATCTCATCACGATCCAACAATCCAATCATTCCACTCCAAGTTCCATTTTTATCACGATATCCCCAAGTATTTCGCAAAGTAAAATTAATCCTAAAAGCATCTAAATTTTCTTAATCGTTTTAAACATTATATTACATTAATATATAAATTATAATTGATAGCATAATTATAAATCGATATTTACGTAATATTTATTCGTTCAGCAATCAGTTGAAGCCAAATATAATTAGCCTTTGTTACTGCATCAACCAATTTATCTTTGTAATCAGTCAAGTGATTTAACGTATCTGGATCTGTCATCTAAATTGTCGAAAAAGTTTCATAATAATACAAAATACTTTTGGGCAATCCCCTCGATAATTGTTCACTCTATAAAGAAATCTTGATAATTAAATATAATTTTTTTATGGATTCCCCAAAATTTATATTCTGCAATTACTGATTTTAATTCATCTCTATTTTTTTTTTATCTGTAAATAATCAATCAATTTTTACCACAAGACACGATTTCAATGGCGTCGCTTGAAGATTTTGTCGTCTTCTCGATGTTGGTAGTTTATCATTCAGACAAAGATGATTAACGTCATTCCAACTGCCACGATCTTCAAAGACAAGATCTCGATATGGACTTGGACGATACAATGATCGTATCTTGAAATATTTATCTTCAATTCTGTGACCAATTATTATTTCACTGTCTGGAAATACTTGAAGTTCTTTGAAGATTTTTTGTAATATTAAATTATCAGCTGATAGATTTTTTTCTTTGTTTAATTTCTGAAGAATTAACCATTTACTTGGACTAATAAATAATTCACTTGCATTTGCCTGAAATTAAAAAATATAATTAAAATATAAATTCCATTTTCTTTTTTTTTCCCCCTTCTCCCATATATATTCATATTCTTTATCATGTTTATCTTAAAACAAAAATTGATATCAAATTCCTTGACTATGACTTTGTGATGTTATCATTAATGTAATAGAAAATCAAATTATCATGGCGATAATGGCATCGTTGATTTCGAATTTTCTATCTTTCTTCCGTCATGATAACGTGTTAATCCCAATATAAAATATATAAATAATGTATATTTGTTTCATGATGAAGTTCAAAGAGCTATTGAACTTATTATCAAGTCACATGGTGGTATAAATAATCCTTCAAACACATTTTCTGATATTGATTGTGACCATGAAAAAAATTTATCGTTCATAACCTTATATTGGAAATTGCAAAAATAAAAATTCCTTGGTGGTAATTAAATATTACAATGTATGTTATAATAAAATACAAATACATAAATAATTCATTAAATCAATTTGGATAATTATAAAAAGATTATTTAAATTATTCTTTATATTATTTCTGTTTACAATTTTGTGAATAGCGAATTTTGAGGTTATATTTCATATGAAGAGCGTGTATAATAAATATTTCTTAAAGTTTCCAATAGATCCGGATTCCTCATGGTTTTATAACAGTGATTTATGTGTACATATTGATAAATATGTATTACATATGTACGTATAAAGTGTATATATGTATATGTCTAGCTGTACATAAAATCAACGAAGTCAAATCAACTCGTCAACAACATTCTTTCGACTCTATGAAGGTAAAGATATATAAATATTTTTCAAAGCATTTTTCAAACATGTGAATAATTATTAGATTAAAAAGACTAATCATGTGGTTTTTTTGCAGATACATTAATAGAAAAAATATAAAACAAGATGGATGATGATAATTACTTTAATTAAATTTGTACGAAAATTATTGAATTTTTTATGGAGGTTTTTTTATAAAGTCTAATCAGAAAATTTTGATACATTGAAATATTTAATGATGTTTAAAATTTTGAAATATTTTTTATTTATTATTTATTATTTATTTATATTAAATATACCTTGAATAATATGTTTGCAGATTCTGGACAATCAAGGTCAAGAACAAAGAAATTTTGTGGTGTTATTTTTGATGAAAATTCATCGATATTTTGTGTGAGTGAAATATTTTTTATTTCGTGTATTAAAAAATGCTGCGACATTTGCTTTGAGAATTTTACTGCATTATCTGTAAAATAAAATAAAGCGCATTACAATTATTTTTTTTTTCATAAAAGAATAAATTAGAATTGTCGCGAATGCGTGAACTATAATTAATCACCTTGATCTAAACAAAAAAATGCTGTTAAACTGGATTTCGCATATAAAGATGAAGTCACATCAACAATAAAATTTGTCATAGCATCGTCAATTATATGTGACGATTCACAATAACAAATAAAAAAAAAAATAATAAATACATGTAGATTCATTTTTCTAAAAACAAAAATAAATTTTTTTCAATTAAATTATAAAATATGAGAACAATTCACGATGCAATAATTCATATTATTTCATCAACTTAATAATAAAATTAATTAATTCACTTTACATACATTAATAATATTAATAAATTTATTCAATGAAAAATTCCTCTATAAATTCATTTTCATTTTTATTTTTATATTACAATAAAATAAACTATATAAATATTAATTTTTCTTTTTCAACACTAATAAATAACTGCGATGAGAATAAATAAATGAAAGGTATGAAAAGATTATATACTTTTACACAAACGCGACATCGATAAAATAAAAGTAAAGTTTTGATATTTCAGTCACGAAATTCGTAAGAAAAATTGAAAATAACCCACAATCAATTATAATAATACATCAAAGTATTGAAAAAAAATAATAAATTACAATTACCACTGGGCTTCATCAATTTCACTCAATCCAGCTGATATATTTCCCACATACATAAATTATTTTTACAACTGTGCATCCATTGTCAGTTGCTTGAACTTTAAATGTACTCGCAAATCAGTCTGTGTTTTTCCACGAGTCAATAAAGTTTTAAACAAATGAATAAATTCTGTAGCTAATTTTAAAGATAAATTATTTAACATCACATTAATACATTGAAAATGATATATTCTTATTTATTTTAATTATTAATTAATATCAATTATTTTACTATTATTTATGAAACATTTATTCAAATTTTCTTAATCAAATTTGCGCATAAATATTTTTTTTTATTCATTATTTATTAAATTATACTCATGAATGGAAAGTTTAAACAATTTGTCATAATAATCTTTTGATTACGTCACAGGATTAATGTTGATAAAATAAATATTTAAAAAATAAATGTTTTCATTTTGTTATATTCATTTTTTTTTTATATTTTAATTACAGATATTCATTATACGTTATAATTAAATGATGTTTATAATTGCGATTAGTTTTATTTCATCAATATAAGATGGGTATTTTTTAATAAATATAGAAAAATATTTCATACGATTTATTCGTAATATTTTATACAGGAATTAATATTATTTTCTTTATTATTTTTATTATTTATCATTCACAATTCACGTGATAATGACAATCACATCAAAACTCAACAGTCAAAATTATTACATATATTGTACTGAATAATTTTTTAAAACAATTTTTTTTTTTTTTTTTTATCAATCGGATGACATCATAATCAATTAGAACAAATAGTTTACTAATGAGTAGGAAGAAAATTTATTTATTGCTCAATTCAACTAAATATTTACTTGCATTTCAATTAAAAAAAAAAAAAAATTATTTTTTATTTTTTATTATGTCTATAATAATTTTTTGTGCATTTTATTATATCGATTTATATATTTATTTATTTATTTAATTAATTATTTATTTATTTGCATGATTTATTGTGAATTCTTCTCCCACAATTTTTTAATTATTATTTTTTCTTTTTTTCAGTTTCGACGACGTCATTTATTATTTTATATCATCATCATCATCAGCGTTATTATTCTGATAATAGGTGTGTGTCGAGAAATTATGATATGTAACACGCGTGAACAATCAATGATTGGCGCATGAACGGCTTTGCCTCCTGTGAGATTTATTCGCTTATCAAAAGAGAATAATGCGGAGATAAGAAAGAATAAAAAGCGAAAACAAAAAAGAAGATGAATTATAATTCGTATTTCAATGGAGAAATAATATGTAAGTTTACAATATTAAAAAAATTTTAATATTCCTAAACATAAATTCACATTTTTTTCACTCATTTTTAATCGCGATATTTTATAATTAAAATAAAAAAATTAATTAATTCAAGGGATTTTTTTTTAATCAAATAAATAAATCTATAAAAATTCTCTACAACAACGCAAATTAATTATTAATTTTTTCATTCAAGTAAACAATATTAAAAAAAAAACTAACATCATTATTAATCAACTATCACAATTAATAAATATAACAAATAAATTATTCAAAAGTACATTTGGAATGCTAGATAAATAATATCAATCAAAATAAAAAAAAAACAAATATGTATAATATTTTTTTGTCTTATATTCTCTCAATTTTTTTTATTACTAAATAAATTATCAACGTGTCAAGTAATATATAATAGATAATATCAATTGATGTACATAGAAATTAATCCAATGTTCTATGAAGCATGATATAAATCACGAATTATTTGATAAATAAATCGAAATTAATTATAAATTTATTTCAATCACACTTCAAAGGTATGTGATGACAATTATTGTAGTGGGGAAAATTCTTCATACAGAATACAGATATACATACTGACATATATATAAGTTGACGGAAGTGGGAAGAGACAGGCAAATAGTACATTCTGATTGGTTGAAGTAATGAGAGGTGTCGGGTAGTACAAAGTGAACTAAAGTGTTCCGACTATCGTTGGTTTCCTGCCAGTGACACAGTGACCACGGTTGTGTTAAAGTGACCATCATAATATATTTATTATATTTAAATATATATTATTTTCACCCACGTGGTGCTTTATCGTTGTGTTTACAATAAATATATTTGAAATATTTTTTTATTTACGTACATTCAAATTAATTAGTTCTTTTCACATTGTATTTATTTTATTTAATCTACGTATTTTTATTTGTACTCAATTTATTTTCATTGTTGCGATTAATTACACGGGATTTTATACAGACGAATAATTAAATCGAAGAAAAAAAATGGGCGTTGAAAATGGTGTTTCAACTGTAACAATTAAAAATGATATGAAGAAACCGCCTCATGAATTTCAAGCTGAAATCAATCCACCAAAATGTGAGTTGATGAAAAAATTTTGTTATTTTTATTTTTTATAAGTGGAAATTAATTTTATTTATGGTTATTAATATTTTTTGCGCAAGAGTTATTAAATGAGAGCACACGTGGTATTTTTTTTTTCATCTTGGTTGATTAATTATTGTATGTATTTTTTTTTTATTTGAATTTTAAGTTTATTTATTTGCTCTTGACACAGAATAATATTGTAGCAGAAGTAAACTTTCGAAAAGGCGTTATTATAACATATTTACATTTGTTAAGTAGATAATATTAATTTAAGTGTGTATATGTATTTTACATTGTAAAAATTTTTATTTTATATTTTTCTTAAATTTTCGATGTTACAAAAGTGACTTTCTCTCGCACATGCGCTACTATATTTTATTATATACACATTTATGTATATAAATATAACAATTGTTGATGTGTCATACACTTGGATGTTCATTGACCTATCCGTGTATATTTTTATTTTTCAAATTGCCATTTATACATATCTATGCATACAATTATCATTGAAAAATACTTTACAATATTTCGGTTAAGTTTGAAATTTTTTTTTATTTAAATTTGTCGATTCTCAATGAAGTGAGAAGTAAAAAAAATTTCAATCACTAAAAATAATTGACATTCGTGGCAAATAAATATTTAAACAAAAATTCTACTTGAAAATAAAAAAAAAAAGAAAAATTTCTTTTTTCTATATACTGAATTTAGTTGATTTAATTGTATTTTTATTTAGACGTGTTATTGCATATTTACACACTTAATCTAAAGGTAATTAAATCATGAACAACATATTGATCCAAGGATAATCAGTTATCTTGAAATAATATAAATTAATTTTGTATTTTGCACGCGAATTAAAATTTGTAATAATAAATTTTTTTTTCCTGAAGTTTAATGAGGAAAAAATTAATTTATAAGATATAATGAAACAATACAATTTTCTTATACGTTAAAAATACAATTGATAAATTGAAAAATAAATATTCATGATTTTATTAAACAATTTATTTATTTGTTTTTTTAAAATGAGAAAAATCTACTGGAGATATTTAGAGTGAATTAAATTTCAAAATAAATTAACGACATCTTGTTGTATTATAAATATTGATTGAATAATATATTTGATATGATAATAAAAGATAATTATTATGTATTATTTACTCGTGAACCATATGCTGTTATGTTCGGTTGCAAAACAGCAGATGTTATGGAAGTGCATGAAGTAAATTAATAACATCATTATTATATGTATGATTTATAAAATTTATTTATTTAACAAATTCTCTCATTCTGAGAAAACTCATTATTATAATTATTTTCTTATTATAATATTATATTTATTTATTATCTAATTTTAAATGAATTACAATTTTCATTTGTTCATAGAATTTTTCTCATTAAAATTCACATTACCTTGGCAATTTATTCCATGGCCACAAATCGATTTTAATACTGTATTAATTTTTATTTCAAACCTTTCAAGTTTATTTGTAGCAGCAATTATAAAAATCAGATAATATAAATCAATATTTTTCCTTCTTTTAATTATAAATAAATATAATTGGAATAATTTATTTATTCCATAGAGTTTTAATTAATTAAATATAAATTTGTATTCAATATTTCAATTAATCTAAAAAATTTTTATCATAATTTTAATATTAATTAAACACATTATTTGGCATAGAAAAAAAAATTGATACTTTTTTTTATTAATTTATTTACTTATAAATAAATACAATACTAACCAAAGTCGTGTTATAAATTAGATTTTCCACAAAAAAAGTATACTATTTGATAAATCTATAAATACCCAAAGTAATTACTCTGAAACCTTGGAAAATAAATTAAA
>JAQQBR010000005.1:2232147-2259910 GCA_030347285.1 Microctonus hyperodae
GTTGAAGCGAATTAAAAAAATTAATTGTACAAATAATATGCAACGAAGTATTTCAAAAAATTGTAACATTATGATATATCTTCAGCTACGTTATGGTTTTAATTTTCTGTAGAAAATGTATTCGAATAATGCTCAAGACCACCAGTAATTGAGGTGTACAAAAAATCGCTCATTCTTTTTATAGCAATTTATTAATGTGTATTCTATTATATTTTTTATCTACAAAAAAAATCCACCTGTGTATACGATACTCATATGTATAAAGATTTCAATTAATATAATGTTGTATTATGTATGATGATAGACGAATAAATTCTCAGGTCACTGATTATTCTTGTATTCTTATTCATGTTCGATAATTTATGCTAAAGTCAACTTCAACACTAAATCCAAATATTCTGAACTTTAAATGTATAATTCGTTCGAGTTCAACATTTTATCTTCTTCAAATATAATTTTTTTATACAAATAATATAAACATGGAATTCATTGAATAATTATTCGTTTAATTATATACGAATGCTTGGTCTTGTTGATACCACTTCTGCTTCATTTATGTAGTCGAAATCCATGATCGAGTTATCATCATTCGTTTCTACAATACCTGGTACACATTGTTGTCGCCAGCAAACCTAAAAAATATTTATTTCAATTAGCAATTAGATGTTACCGATTATTGAATTATTTTAAGAGAAAAAATATTTTTTACCATGTCGTCATTACAAGGAGTACCATCTAATGGATATGGCATGCGATTTACTTTCTTCCGAGAAATAATTACAAGATCTCTATTATTTGGTTCCAGACAATCACGCTGAATACGTTGACATTGCAAACGTTTGTCACAATTAATAGTTCCAGATTGCTGCTAATAAATTTAATAATCCAATATAAAATCGTTATTTTTTAAAATATATTCATGAAAATAAATTGAAGCAACTGAATTTACAAGGAAATACTCGATATGTTGTAGAAAAAGAATAATAATAATATGTATCATAATGACTAACCTGAGATTTAGGTGCATATCCATAGCATTTACATTGCATCTCGGCTGATAAATATGCTCTTGGTATATCATAGACATTGAGTGATCGAGGTTTATTCGAAAGAAAACAGCGATTTCTATTTCGTCTGAACCAATACAAAAGTAAATAATATCAAAATATAATAATTAAAAATGAAATATCAATGATTCTTATCCGTTTATAAAAATAAAATTGAATAAATATTTGTATTGCTAATAAAGTACCTGAAATATTCTTCGAAATTTTTTATACTATTTTGACTCCATTTCAAATAATTTAGAGAATGATGCATTCGATTTTTTCGCATTATAGAATGAGAATCCCAACCATCGTCATCGATTTTCATTCTAAATTAATTAAAACAAATAAATAAGTTAATTTTTTTCATTATTAAATGAATAAGTTGCGGTTTATTATTGAAAATAAAATTGAAATTCACTTACAAATGAGCGAGTTCACGTACAGTATCAACATATGTTTGAAAATTACCAGTATTGTCAATTATTGATCCTAAAAATTTTTTATCTAATTTTGAATCTTTCAAAAAAGCTCTCCACTCGAATATATTGAACCAATCAACAGACACGCCTGAAAAAAATAGTATATTAAATATATAAACAACAATTTGAACATAAATTCAATTGATAAATATTATTATATTAATATTTAATAATTTATTTCTTACCGCGAAGCATTTTTTTTTCTTCATCTGTCCTTGCAATGATGCTGATAAATTGTAATATTAAAATTATTAATTTCTTGTAAAATCTTTTGTTCTTGGGGGTGAATTTTATATAAATGATGAATATTTCCTGCACTTACTTTGTTGAATAAATAAAAAAATCAAAAGAATCTTCAGGAAATAATATTTCTTCATCGTTAGACTTTAAATGATTTATATATTTTGTAACGGAATGTGTTACTAAATCACGATTAGTACAGATAAGCGCATTGTCCAAGTACAATGAAATCGAAAAGGGAAATCCTTCTTTCAACTGAAAAAAATAAAAGTAAATGTATCAGAGATATATTTTTCAATAAAAACAAAAAATTGGTGAATATGAATAATATTTAATGAATAATTTTAAAATATTTACCTCTTCGAAAATTATTCCAGCAATATTTATATGTATTTCAACATGTGGTGCTAATTTAGCAAACAACATTGCAACTGCATTCATATATATTAAATAATACAATACGTGCTTTGCTGGATAATCATAACGGGACAATTTATAGCGACTATAAAAATAAAAATGATAAATTTGGAATAAATTTCTATGATAACAATGAATAAATAAATTATAGTTACTCATTGATCACTATATTGTGAGACACTAATAGTAATATTTCTGGATAAAATGGACCTAGAGGTTTTTTAATAGCTGAAAATTAAAAAAATTTTATATCAATAAAATTTATTTTAAAAAAGAATCGAAAAATAGTGAGTTCTTTTTACTTACACATTTGATTGAAATTTGCATTCAAATCAAAGATCGCTGATGATTCATGATCTGTACGTTGATATTTTTCCAATAAAAGTAGTGAGTTGTCATCAATATATGTGGGCTCTACTGGAGCATTTAATTTATAATAATTTCGTTGCATAAAACGATTTAAAAATAATATGATCACAAATAGAATGTCCTTTGAATTTTTTTTATATCAAAGTTCATAAATATGACAAAGTAATTTTTCGAAAATAGAAATTCTAAATAATAATTATATCGAAATTACCATTATTAATGTAATCATGTGGACGTTTCCTACATGATGATGATGATGATAGTGATGATGATGATGAATGGGTAGGAGAAGTTGACGGTAAATTATCATTATTCGATAATGTATTAGTACCATCCAAAGTTGATTCTGATTTATCTTCCTCTTTAACATGAATCACCCATCTACTTTGTCCAACAATATGTTTTTCGTTTAATTTGTCCACTGGAAGTCCAATTAATTCATATCTCATGTCAATAAATCCATACTGCATCATAAAAATCCAAAAAATATTCGTCACATTTTGTATTATTCCATTTATATAAATAAAACAAACAAATAAAATAATACTTACAAGGCTATTTTCTTTTTCTATATAAACAACAGCAGAGGATTTATCAAGATCATGATAAGTTTCAAAATGTCCAATTTTTTTCATTACCTATTTATATTAAAAAATAATCACAATTATTATATTGAGTTAAAAAATTTCTGACCTCGTTGAATTTATAAAATATCTTCCATATGTATGTCATGTTATATTTATATATTTATATACAAACTTCATCATCTTTTCTAAGATATGTACGTGATGACCTTGCACGCCATATAGGCAAATTTTCATTAGCCAAAAATTGCTTTGTCTTCACCCATTTTAATTTGATATCAATACCATTTTCATCCACTATTGTTGTAGTTATTTCATCCAAATAAGCTGAAAACATAAAATAAAAAATTACAGTTTATAAAATATTTTTTAGATAGATTTTTTAATTTACCGTTGGTGTAATTCAAGAATATTATTTGTATTAATAAAAATATGGAACGATGATTTGCAATAAATTGCACCATATTTTCTTTTTATTAATAATAATACGTTTAAGATTCAACTTGAGCTGCAATATTGTATGAGAATGTCGCGTCGTAAAAGAACTGAGAATGTTCAAGATTTCAATAAGAATATGATGATTTTTATAAATGCGATCTATTTGAAAATAAACACCTGTGGACAACAATTGTCTTCATATTTTAATGGGCCAATGAGGTACCGCCACAAATATATCTAATAAAAGATAAAAAAAAAAAACTGGTAGATTAAATAGCCATAAAAATGGTATTAAAAATAGTTTTATTTTTTTATTACACAATTTTTACCGTTTTATCATTCTCACAATACATTCTATTACGTCTCTAAATATCATGGAAATTTTTTTACAAACTTATAAATTAACAGAATTCATAAAAGATAAAAATAGTATTAAATAATTTTTATTCATAATTAATATTCAATATATTTATTTACATGATTTACATATTTATAATTCTTTTTGTATGAAAAAAAATTGAGCTCTCTGTAGTCGAGAAAATAGAGAGAAGTTACAAAGTAAAAGAAAAGAATGATGAATATAATTTATATTTGTCCATTCACAAAAAATATAGAATCTAATTTTGAATCACAAAATATCAAATTAAATAATTTTACTAATTATATCAATATTTTACCATTAAATTTCATTAGAATAATATTCTATAATCAATACATGCATGATTTTATACATAATATTCAAATCAATATAAAATTAAAGTATTATAGCCTTGCATGAACATCAAACATAACCTTGAAAAAAAATGTATTCTTTGCCCGCGCTTTTTAAAAATAGTAAATACTCATCAACCAATAGGACATTAGTACATAACCGCCATCATACATTTATTCAGAATACATATATTCAATGTATATATATAATATATATGTATTGCTATTTATTATATCGAAAGTATATTCTAAAAGAGAGGTTAGAAAGAGAAAGAATGAAAACATTCAAAGGCGCTCTATGCTTCTTTTTACAGTCACAAATGATAAAACAATCCTCCATAATCTCAATAAAATCTACATAATAATAAATAATTAACTAAAGATATGTGAACAATTCAGTGTATTGTGCCATTCCATTGTTATATTCAACAATAATAAATAAATATAACACTATGCACGGAATTTTACCGTCGGAAATAGCAAGATTAGTTTTAGGTGAGAGGAAATCATCTTTTTTTTTTCATTTTTCAAGTTTCATCCAACGCTAACCTGCAATTTGACTCTATAAATAACAAATAATATTAATTTTCAATATCATTTATCAATATATTAATAACAAATGTTGCATAACCTCATTTGTTGAATGATTACATACTAAAATAATTATATTACAGATTATCTTGAGACATCATCATGTCCCGAAGCAGCTCGTGTATTCCTCGAGACATCACCAGATCTCCAAGAATGTCGTCGTGTTGCTGCAACTGGTGGAAAATTTATCACACGAGTATTTGGTTTAACATTAATAAATATATTATATACATTCTGTGATATTTATGGATTGGTGCAAGAAAGATTAACTAAAATTAATGCTGATGAACGATTGCGACGTTGTAGTGATTTGTGTGAACAATTACGGACGTTAATTGATGACTGTCGTGGTCAACGTTTTTTTGTTAATATTAATGTACCAGCACAATCAACAAATAATATTAATAATATCAATAATAATAATAATAGTAATCCAACTGGTGGTTCACCAATAATAACAAGTAGTATTAGAAAACGACGACACAGTGGACCAGCTAACAAAGAAAAATGTAATCGTTCATTAAAATCTCAATCATTGCCTAGTAATGATACAATTGATCCAAATTATGGTAATGATAATAAAATTAAGGCTTCATTATCATCATCAACAACAGCAGCTTCTTCAGGAGTTGCAATGGATCCACCGCAGATGACAAAACCAGCTATAAAGTTTACAGAACCTCAAACTTGTAGTTTATCATGTGATGAAACACCAGTTCAATGTTCATCAACCGTTGGCGAATCGAATAATGGTGTTCAATCATCATCTCCGGATCATAATGAAAAGAATAATCAACCATTGACAAAAGTTGATAACTCATGTGCTACAAATAATGAAAAATTATCTAGAAAAAAGGATAATTTAACACCAAAAAAATTATCCACCGGTACAGACACACAAGAATTAATGACGTATTCCACAGCTGAAGTACAAACAATACCATACGACCTAATGGAGTTTGAATCAGAGACAACTGATGAACCAATTGAGAATCTCAGTGTAAGAAAATATTTGTTTTTAACTCCACAACACAATTTGAATTTATTAATTATTATATAATTTCATTTATTATCATTGGTTTTTGTTTATATTAATTTTATTTCATATATTTGCAGTTGTTGACAAAAGAACTTTTAAATCGAACGGAATTGCAAGAGAGAATAGCGGATAATATTAATAAAGCAATTCTTCCAACAGACGGATTGTCATTGAAAGATTTAAGTTTTTCTGAATGTATCGCGGCTAATGAATGTAACACATCAATTATGACAGAATTAAATAATGCAATTAAATCAATTGTTACGGCGACAGAAAAAGATCCAGTGTTTGAAAGATTTTTCGATGAAATATTTCAAGCTGATATTGATGGTGAACAGAGTCAAGATGATGACACACGACGGAATATTATTCACAGTGATAAGTATGTTTTATAATTTATTTTTTAATTTAATCCATTATTTTTAAATTTATTTTCATTGATTTATTACAATGACAGATCACCCATTGATGCATCGCCCAGAACCATGGATAAATGTCCAACTGAAACTGAAAATAATATAATAATTGATAGTTCATCAAATGACAAAAATTCACAGTTAAATGTTCCATCAGAAATTGTTCAAGCTAATGCAGAATTAGTCAATGATCCATCGCCGAAAATTGATGCAGCAGATAATCAAGCATTGGAGGATGTTAATGCCGCTGCTGTGATGAGTATAATTAATGCTAACAATAATTTATCAGAGAAAATTGCAATGGAAACTGAAATATCAGACAAACAATTAAATGATCCAAAATATAATTTTCCCGTGACAAATACCATAAATGGAATTAATAATCCTCCGATTTCTAATGTGAATTTCAAACAGAATAATCAACCAATATCACAAGAAAAGAGTTCAGAAGTAATTCCTATCGGAAATAATTCATCAACTGTAATAAAAAAATTCGGACGAAAATCACGAGTTACTAAACCAAAACAAAAATTAATTCCTACAGAGACAGTAGTGCCTACATTAATTGTCTGCAATAAAAATGATATTAATATAACATCCACTGCATTACCAGTTCGGTTATTTAATAATATTGAAACAGAAAATAATATTTGTGATGGTCAAAAATCACAATATGTTCCAATTGCACCAAAAAATCCAAGTGGTCCTGTACCATCAACAACTACACTTTATCTTCGTACCGTGAATGTTGCTAAAAAAATTCCAACGACAGATACAAATAAACAAAATATTGATAAAAAAATTAACGATGAAATAATACAAAGTAATATTATTGCACCAATTGAAAAAAAATCAACAACTGAAGCAATTACACTGTATGGAATGAATGAAAATAATTTAACTGAAGTATTTGAACCCACAAGTTTACCAACAATTAATATCGATGATGCTGTATCATTTTCTGGTTCAGGTTTATCGCCATTTTTAAAATTCAATAAAAAACCAACGGAATCAACGATAGCCAATGAACAAATAATAAATACTAATCCTGATGTTAATATAATATCACGTATAACTGACTGTGATATCACTAAAAGAACACCAAAATCATTATTAAAAAGCCGTTCAATGAATCATCGATTGAGTTTATCAACGCCAAGACGTAGAAGTGGTCATATAAGAGCTCTTGATTTTAGTACACCGCCAAAGGAAATAAATACAAGTCGTAGATTAAGCGAAGCTGACGCTTGTCCATATCAAATTAATTCAATTAACAATTCAAAGTCAATATGTCGTACAAGTTTGTTTAAAACGCCGCCATTTGAGAGTTCACCAGGTGATAAACAAAAAAATTCACGTTCTTTACGTTCAATAAAAACACCAAGCGCTGATTCATCACCAGTGCCAAAACTTTATGGTGGATGGGATAAAGTTTCGGGTGTTGGTACAATTCTTGGATGTGCTTCACCAACTGTATCGTCGTTAATATCATCAGCATCATCGTCGTCGATAGTAAAAAATAATTTAACAATTAAAAAAAGTTGGGACGCAGATTTACGTGAGTCATTAGAAATTAATGATGATAATGATATCAAGCCACGTGAAAAAATACGTAAACGTAATGCAAAAATAAATGTGAAGGGAGTAAAATCGTGTCAGTTATTATCAAAAAATAATTCAATTGGCAGTAATAAATCAGAAATATTAAATAATGAAATGAATCAAAATAAATTATCACCAATTAATGAAATTAATAACAGTATTTGTGATATTAAAGTATTAAAAACAAATTTAACTACTGAAACAATAACTGTTAATAATAAAGTAATAACAAAAAAATATGCAAAATTAAAAACATTAGCAACAAATATAAAACGTATTGACAATAATGAACAAAATAATTCGTCAAATATTACAAATTCAAGCAGTGAAATAAGTGAAAAATCTGATGAATTAATTAAGATTAATTCACAACAAAATTTATCAAATATTGCTATTGATTTAGAAACACCACGTAAAAACGAAAATACTTTAGGTATTCCACCAACTCCGCGTGTACTAAGTCCAAGTAGTTCAACGCCATTTATTCAAGTTACTGAAGACACCGGTAAAGTTCGTTGTTTCATAACAACACCAGAATTCCCACCAACGCCATGTATAAATTTAACACCAAGACAAACATTAGAAAACACAACTGATGTAATAAATAATAGATTCTCCGCGCCATATTATCATCCAAGCTCAGAATTAAAAGATAATTTAATTGCACAAGCAAAAAATGAACAAATTAATCCAAAAACTAATAAACCAGAAATAACACAATTTGAAGTAATCAAGGAAAATTTACCAAAAGATGAAGCATGCAAAGAACTTAATATTTCAATTAATTCCAAAGATCCCGAGACATCGCAATCAATGAAAAAAAATATATTGACAGATGAAAAGGAGAATTGCAATGATTTAATAAAAACAAATAAATCATCGGAAATTAGTGAAATGACTTTAAGCGACTCATCTGATAGCGATAGTGATACTTCATCAAGTTCATGCTCATCATCATGTAGTTGTAATGGTGATACAACAAATAATTCATCGAGAATGTCAACGAGTCGACATAGCAAAGTGAAAGAATCGAAATCAAATGATATTAATTCATCAATTACAAAGTTAATTCCAAAGATTAATGATAAAGAAACGAACGATGATAAATCCGGGAATTCATGTGAAAAAATTGAACGACAAATAGCGCAAATTATCCCGTTAGATAATACACCGTGTGATCAGCAAGAAATTGTTGTACATGATGAAAATATTCTGCAGACAAAAAATGAATTATCACCGGAAAAAGTTATTCCGATAAATAAAACTCAACAGGCGTTGGATGAAGCTGACACAGAAACGCCAGCTAAAGATGAAGCATTATTGTGTGAGGCTGAAATATCCGAGACACCAAGTGGTTCCAAATGTGGTTTTGATACTTTAACAAATCTTACGTCAAAAATATCGGCGATTATTGGCGCTGGAAAAGAATCAAATTCACGAAAATATCATGGAGTATTAAGGAAATTAGACACAAAACTTTCTGCTGAGGGTATTAAGACAAATATTTTGGCTTCATTTGATAATGTGGAAGGTTCAAGCAGACTGGGAAAGGATAGATTGGTCAATGAGGACACAATTGATGTTGCAAATAAATCAAAAAATATTTTGGAACAACAAAATAGTGATAAATTACGAGGAAAAATTAATAAAATAAAAACTATTAATGTACCTGGTGCTGAATCCATTCTGGAGCAAAAATTAAAATCGACTGTACAGGCAAAAGAACAAACGACGTTACGTAAATCGAGGATAGAAATGAAAAATATTATCCCCAAGGAAGATAAAAATGAAAAAGAGGAAAAAATAATGGAGAATAAAGGTGAATTAATTAAAAATCCTGCGATAGATTTAGTTAAATCTGTGACAGATTCACCAGATAAATTATCATCTGATCGTGTAATAACTGCAGTAAATTCTCCACAAAAAAATGAATCTTTTACAGCTCCTGACACTTGTAATCAGCAAATTTCTTCAACTACCGATAATAAAATTGTAACAAGTCCAACAAAAAATACTAAAACAGAATTGTCTGTTTTAGAATCATTGAAATTAGTTCCAGCAAGTAAAATTGATATTGTTGAAAGTCTTGAGGTGAATTCAACAAAATTAATGCACAATTGCCATCGCGAATTTTCATTCATCCATGATGATACTGTTAATACGAAAAAGAAAAATATCAAAAAGTTTTCGCCATCGGATTTAGAGTTCACAATTCAATTGCGAAATGATGAATTTGTCACAATAACAGCAACAAAATTCGAAGTATTATTTACATTACCGTCAAAGAGTGTGAGAAGTAGAACAACAAGAAAATCTAAACCTGAAATTCAATCTGAACCTAAACCACCCATGAAACCTACAATACGATCAATTAAAACCGTAAAAGGTATTACAATAACTAAAAATAAAAAATTAGCACAAGTTTCTACTGTTGTTTCACAACCTTTAGCAACATCATCTCCAGTGCAAATAGAAACAGCGGCAAAAATTAGTGGAAAAATTAAATCAACAAATGATAATACTGACGATTTAATGATAATTAAAGGAAAAAATGTTAAACCAGATAATAAAAAACAATCCATGACAACGCGAAAGAGAAAAGAACGTTCAGAATCCAAAGATGACGAACCGGTAAATAAAATGATTTAATTTATAAGTATTATTTCAATAATTACTTTTGATATTAATTATTAATGTACTCAAAAAATTTTTTTTGTTTTTTATTTTTTTTAGGCTGAGAAAAAGACTGCAGTGATAAATCCAAAGTTATTGTTGAGTCGAGTTAATATTGATGAATTTCTCATTGCAGTACACGGGCCAATTACAAAAAGTTGATTTTAATGTGAAGTTTTTTTTTTTTTAATCGCAAAAAGAAAATGTGACGTGAACAATTGTTGATTATGAGAAAATTATTTTATTATGATATTATTATTTAATTGATCTATTGGTCGGTTTATCATTTGGGTCCTTGAGGGAAGACTGAAATATTGAATGACAAGCCATTGGGGCTAATTATTGAGACAAAAAAATAGTGTATTCATTTACACAATAATCTTTCATATTGATATAAACATTTAACTTCATTCAATCGTTTTAAAAATTTGTAGAAACAAATTTATGAGAGTATTTTTAATTTTAAAAAACATAACCTCACTTTCTCAATACATTTATTGGTTATGAAGTATTTTAATGATGACTATTTTTGTATAATACGGAAAAAAATTAAATGTAATGTTAAAAATTGTAGAAAAAATTAAAACTTTAAGATTTCAAGAAATTGATGAAAATTATTTAGGTTTGATTGATATTCATGATTTTTATTTGTACTAAAATTAATTCTTCATTCATTCAATATTAAATAATAACTTTTTATCGTTACTGTACATGTATATGCACTAATTTTAACCATTATGTTTAACTAGTATGTTAAAAATGCGTTAATCTTTTCAAGATATATATTTATGTGAAAAAAAAAAATTGTGATCGCAATAAAATTATTAATAATTAAATTTTATATTTTGTTTTATTTCTTTTCCCATTAACTAAGATCATAATTTACATAAATATATAATCATATTTTCTGTATGGGGAAGTAAATTTTTTTAGTTTACATTTTCATGAAATCCGTTTTACAAGTACTCATCTGTGACGCAGTAATGATAGCAAAATATTATGACAAAAAAAGAATTCTAATATAGAAAAAAAAAGAACAATAAGAATGAATAATGTACATTTTAAGACTTGGCTTTGAAAACCTCATTCACTTCTTCTATGCACTCCATTAATTTTCTAAACTGCACTGCGTTTAATGATATGCCTGTAATAAAAGAAGAATGAGTTTTTTTTTTTTTTAATCAACAATTTAATGTATTAATAAATTTATGAAATGACTAATAGCGAGTTACAAATTTTTGGGACATACCTTTACGTCCAGGTTTTATATCACCAGATTTATCGAGATACATTTCTCGAATATCAACATAAAGCTTTCCCTTCCACTCACGAACTTTAATTTCTTTTTGATTCCCAAGCTCCCATGTTGGTTC
Organism: Microctonus hyperodae; assembly: GCA_030347285.1. NCBI lineage: Eukaryota > Metazoa > Arthropoda > Insecta > Hymenoptera > Braconidae > Microctonus > Microctonus hyperodae. The sequence goes on from JAQQBR010000005.1 coordinate 2,244,129, forward strand.
TTTTTCATCTGATTTGCTTGATGATGTTGCTTTCTTACTTGAAGACTCAACTTTTTCAGGAGTTTTATCTACTTTAGATTTTTTTTCTTTCACTTCTTTATCTACTTTTGTCTTTTTTTTTGGCCTCTCGTCCTACAAAAATAATTAATTTATCCAATATTATAAATTTATAATATTTATAAAGATGAATTTTGCAATAATTAAATACATTATCAAATTAAAAATTATGATTAAAATTAAATAATAATTTTTTTTCTTTTTTATAAGAAACTTTTCAAAGAATCGTATTGATTCTTGCTAAATTGAAAATTATTCTTTTTAAATAAAGATAATTTATTATTTTAAATTATTTACCTCACTACTCTGGCTACTAGATTCATCACTGGATAAATATTCCTTAGATTTCGGCATTTTATATAATGAATCAAAATCCTCTGTCCAGAGGTTTTGGTATTTATCACAATCTGTGAAAAATATAAAAATAAAAATTTGTTTTTTGAGGTTATGAAATATCAAATCGGTAAAAATGGTTCGATTCGATATAACACTTTATCATAATTATACATATAATTGAATATATTTTTAATAACAATCAATTTATAATAATATATACATTTCAATTCAGTATATATGTACATTCTATTTATATATGTATAACCTCCATGATACATTTTCACATATCATTCCCATAAGTGTTAACATAGAATTTACATATTCAATAATGAGAAGGAATAAATTCTTAATTATAACAATTAATATTAGAATTTAATAATAAATTGATATATAACCGATTAAAAAAGCTTACATTTGACGATACTTAAGCTAATATTACGTTGTAGTAGTAATTTGAAGGAATACGAAATTCGTCGTTGAATTTGTGCTACTGAAGTTGTCTTCAAAAATAGCATTCGTTGAATGTAGTAAACAAGAAAAATAACAATTTGAATTTCGGAAACTGTAACAGAACAAACTAAAACAGGAAAAAAGAGTGTAGTAGTAACCACCACCAAAATCTTTGAAGAAGCTAAAAATTTTTTTATAACGGTTGAATTTAGATTAGTTTTAAAAAAATAGCGGGAAATTTTAATATAATTTAAAAATGAAAAAACGAATATTCTTAAATTTCAATTATTTATAATAGTATTTGTGTGTTGTAAGAATTAAAATTATATTATTAAAAATGAACTAACATTATATTTGCTTTTATTTTTTATTATATTTACAGACAAGTTTCAACTTTCTCGCAATAATTGCGAAACGAATTTTATTTTACAACATTATATTATTATATCTATATTCCACATATATAATATAATTGCACAATAATTTCATCAAGCAATTTATTTATTTAATAATATATGTATATATGTATATTTATAAAAAAATTATCAAGTGAGAAAAGTCCTGATTTATTCTTTTTGATAAAGAACAATAAATTTTCAGACTGATCGTATTTTTTTTTGTATTAATTTTCATTCGCTGTTATTTTTAATTATATTGTCATTGTGGGCAATAATCATTAATGATTATTAAATTCGAAAATTGATGCCACGATTATATTTAAATAATAAAAATAATTAATTAATTAATAATTCAATCACTATCGTCAGTGTTTCGAGCTGTTCTTGTTAATAGTCTTCGACTGTCCTCATCAGATCCATAAATTACTTCTTCATCTGAATCATTAATCATCGAAAATGCCGAATTGTCCTTCGTTATAGACGAATCTGAAATAAATAATTAATAATTCCACGGCAATTTTTGATCATCATTGATTAAAAACATTTCGACTTACGTTGACCGTAAACTTGCTGAAGTCCAGGTGAATAAACGTAAGCCATTGTGTATAAATAAAAATTCAAAAGTCCATAAAGTGCCATAAATTGTGCTGAAGTACGATAATAAGTTGATAATCGTGATGCAAAACTGTCTTCTAAAACACCAGCACCAAATTGTCGAGTTGTAACAAATGTACAAACACCCGCGACAATTACAGCGAGTAAAGTTAAAAATTTTAATCGTAAATCTGCGAAGAAAATAAAAAATGAATATAATTAAAAAATATTACTGATATTATTTAAATGTATTTCTCACCGAAAAATGGCATAGAACGTAACTCGCTGTAAGCTCGTAGCATCAATAAAAGTAAATATGCAATGTAAATTCCACCAAATGTAAAGAAAAATACTTTAAAACCCTGCAATAATCATCAAACAAAAAATAAAATATAAATTATTATGTTATTTAGTAATTAATTATTTCTATATTAAATTTACATAATAATTCGATGTATCAAGAATATAATTGTAAGTTGGATCTTCAAGTTCAGTACAACGGAGCCACGTTGCAAGTGTTAAAGATGCTCCCCATAGACAGCCAATTACTACCAATTTAGGAAGATAAAATGTCATGATTCGTCTCTCATTCTGAATTATTAATAATATATTAAATTAATATTCTTCATGAAAATAAATTATTCACAAGAGCTTTTTTTACTGTCTACCTGTCGTAATCCATGATAGACACAGAGCCAAAACATAAGAATAGCACAGAGAAATGTTGTTTGCATAATTGCATCCAACATTCCTGGTATCCATGAATTTATTAAAAATATCATTGGAAATAATGGATCTAAAACAGGAATAATGAATTAATTCTAAATTATTTTTGCATTTATATTAAATAATTACAATTAAACATAAATAATATCTTACTGTTATAAAGAATAAGTAATGGCAATAAGATTGATATCCATTTTTGTTCAATGGACCAATCACTCATTGGATATTTTCTCAATGAATGGCCGAAAATACACTGAAAATAAAAATTCACCCATCAATATACATAATAAACAAAAAATATTAATTTTAAAATAATAATTACCGTAATGATAAATGCTGCGAGTAAAAATATCAGTCTGAACCATATTTCAATTTGCGTAAACGCTGGATTATAATTCTTAAACTGTTAACAATATTGAGAAAAAAAATATAAATACTACATTAATTTATCGAGTGAAATATTGTTTAAATTATCAACTACTAACATAGAATGTAAGATCACGAATTAAATAACGTTGATGGAAGCCCTCTAATCCATAAAATCTTATTGTTATAATATAATGTGTATAATCAAGTGAACCAAGATGAGCAACGACAAATTCTTCACATAATTGTCTTTCACATTTTAAATGTCTCGTACGATTATGTCCAGCTTCTGTTGATAACACCGAGACAAGCTTTTCATCTGATGTTATTCCATCAATAACAACAGTAACATGAAAGCTTTTATCATATCGTTCATCTTGAAAAATAAAAACAAAAATAAATATTTTATAAAAATAATATAAAATTTAAAATTAAAATATTACCATCTGTATTTGCAGTTGATAATTTTGCAATAACCCATAATTGTTGACTGTATGTAGACAACGTTGGAGTTTTCATAATAAATGGTCCTGTTGCCATTTCACTGCCATTTAAATGAGCTTTTTGTTTGGTTGTAGATGTAATTGGTGGTCCAGCAAGTCCAATGAATACAGCTAATCCAAAGCAGGCAAAAAATGCAACGAATACCATCACAAATTCACGTTTATGCATTGAATAAAGACGCATTGGTACAGATCTTCAATTATAACAAATAAATATTAGAAAAATTGTATAATGTAGAGCTATTTTATTGAATATTTATTTAATTTTGATATCAATTACCTCTCGCAACGATCATGATGATAAGCGGGCGCAATATATTTATTAAATTCACTGAATAAATCACTAAATTGTGTTAATGCATTTCTAATTTTTAAATTCCATCCACTTGATGGAAGATGATAAGAATAACCCAATCCAGCGCTTTCCATTGTAATCCAGGTTTAATATTTATTTTCTTTTGAACTATCTTATTGTATAAGAGTTCAATAAATTTATGCAAAAAAGAATATTAATATCAATTTTTTAATTGGAATATAAAAAACAAACTTGATATTATTTTTGAAAACTCAAAACATGACATGATCAGCTGAGTTTAAAATCAAAACAATAGAATAGTGCAATGAATAAAACACAAATAAAAGATTTACCTTGTGCTTTTTTTTTTTATCTTTACTAAACTATTTCTTACTCTGTTGTAGAATTTATTATTAACTTTGTTGATTGTATTCAATTCGAGTGTAATTGATCATGATTTATTGTGAATTACAATGACCAATTAAATAATAATCTCTGATGTATTTATTTTTCAATTTAAAATTGTCCTTGGAAAACGTCAGTCAGTTGTACACTGACGTGTTACATTTTAATATATTTGTGTGTCGTAGAGTATATTATTGATTTTTCCAAGACTTGTTAAGTTCTCTCTCTTTCTCTCTCACCGACCGAGTTTCCATCTATATATTTTCTCCAATAGAAAAACGAAAATTAAATTCAAATATTTATCCAATTGATTAAAAAAATAAAATAAAATACTTGATATCATTTTACTTTGAATTAAAGATAAAATATGACATAAAGAAATTAAATATCTTTTGATATTTGTATTAAATAATAGATATCTAATTTGTTCCCTATCACAAAATACATCTACTGAAGGATAATAAATAATACCACATAAATTAAAAAATAAATAATTTATTCAATCCCAATATTTTATTTTTCCATCCCATCCAGCAGTCGCCAAACGCGATGGTTCATGTGGATGCCACAACGCCGATATACAAACACCATCATGAGCTTTCCATTTTTTATATAATTTCGTGGTTTTCCAATCCCACACATAACATTTACCATCGGCATCGCCCGACACTAAATAGCTCATGTCTGGTGAAAAATCAATTCCACAAGCGTAACCAGCAACCATATGTCCAACAAATGTTTTTTTGCGATTCATTTTAAAGCGATTTAACGCAGAAAATATAACAATTTTATTATCCATACTTTGACAAGCTAACCATTTTTGATTGGGCGACGGTGTGACTGCTGGCATTGAATGCATTGTTGGATCTGCGATATATTTCATGTCAACAGGAATATCCCATTCCCATACACGTAAACTTTTATCATCTGATGTCGTTACAAATCTGCGATTTTCATCGACAAAAGTAATTGTATTAACTGCTCCTAAATGACGATCATATTCCTGTGTAATTTCACCTGATCTTATATCCCAACATATAATTTTTTTATCACTCGTTCCAGCAACAAATAAATGCTGTTTATCTGGATCAGGATTAAATTTAGCGCAATATGGTATTTTTCTACTGGTAAAACGACTGATACAAGCGCCTGTTTCTGTATCCCAAAGTTTTACAAAACGATCATAAGCAGCAGATAAAAATCTTTTTCCATCATTGTCAAAACTAATATCGCGTACTGCTTGTCGATGGCCATAATACGTTCGTATACAACGTCTTTCTTTGTAAACTTCCCATAATTTAACACGACAATCCATACTGCATGTTAATAATAAATGCGCAGTTTTTGGGAACCATTTAATTTGTGATATACCTTTGGTATGTCCTTCCCATGTATGAATTTGTGTTTTAGGTAAGAAACAACGTTCAGGTGGTGAATCAGAATGGAAATTAATACCAATATCTTGTGGTGCATGTAAAAATGATCTTCCTTGGTAATCGACTGGATCTTTTATATGTAAAACAGTCTTTTCTTCTATTGGTTTTTCTTCTGTTTGTTTTCCACGTTTATTTCTCTTTGCTAATATTTCTTCCAATTCTGCTGCCTCTTCTTCTGTCGGTTTTATTACACGTTGTTCGTCAACATAACCTCCCCATGGCCCTAAAAATCCCTCAATATCACCAGCGTCATTATTTCGATTTCTTTTTCTCTTATCGGCCGGTCTCAATGACGTTGTTTCAAATACAGTTTTAGCACCTTTCTCCGCGGCTATTTCAGTGGCGCCTATCAACATTTTACCCTCCTCTGCACTACCGTCAACAGTTGGATCCAATGCATAACCTAAAAATTGTGGTAAAAATCAATTTATTAAGTCGATTGTGCTTTTTTTTTTTATTTTTAATTTTTTGTTAAATGGAAATAATTGTTACGTACCGTAACTCGAAAATGTTCTCCGTTGATTTTCAAATTGGAATTCACTTATGTGAGCTTTTTCTACATATCCAGATAGCATATTTTTTGCAGCACGTTGTTGCTGAGTTTTAAATGGATTTTCAGGTCCAACATCAGGTGCAAATAGTTCTTCATACTTTGGATTATGTTTTAATTCACTTGTTGTGCAATCTACATGACGAATGCAGAGCTCAGTACCCTGAAATATATAAAATAAAAAATTTTTTATTTCAAATATATAAAATATAAATTAATTATATCTTATTTTAATTAACTTACGGTTGGTACAACATCAGGTGCAGCACATATTTGTAGTGCTAATGAATTTATTGGCATTTTTAGTGATGTTATTTCATTATTTAAAGTATCTGTTACATTTTGGTCCATTCTAACCTCACTTTTTTCATTTTCGCCTTCGCTATTATCATCACTACTCCCATATCCTTGCAATGCTAACATTCTAATTGAAAATATATTTACCAATTTATTATTAATACTAATTTACTATAAACAATTATTTTCTAATTTTTATATAATATGAATAAACAGATGCTTCTAAAACGTTCGAAAGCGTACGATAGTAATAATATTCTGAAAATCACATGGCGCATGCGCACTGAAAATCTACACCGTAGTATACCTATAACTACAACGCCAATCGGTCAATGTCCGAACTAAAATATGATACATATAATACATTTCTAAGACGTTCCTAACTTTTAAGGAAAGCTCAAGTATCACTTAATAATATGATGTAATGTGATTTTTCACGCTATACTAAGTGTATAAGCCATCAAACATACACATTTTCCAGCACGGAAAGCTGTCATCACTACTACTGCTTTTTTACTTCTCAGCGAACAACCGGTGCCGCAGAAAGATAACTTGACGTAAAGTAACCTCAAAACTTAACGTGGATCCGACATTAAATCTGAATTACAAGTCTACATTATCATTATCACTGTATGTAAATAAAAACAAATTTATATCCATAAAATCAAACGAATTATCATTTAAAATAATATCAAGTCTTTTATTAATTTATACTTGGTATATTCAAAGGTTAACATACACGGAAAAGTTGACGAAACTCAACTGAAAATGACATCAGAATTGGTGGAAAAGATTCTCCTCTATGTGGAGAAAAATAATGAAGCTAATTCATTGGATCTAGTTAATATAATTAATGAAGATCATCAGAAAATTATTGGAGCCATAAAAAGTCTCCAAACTCTCGATAATGTACCAGCATCATCAATTAATATTTATATTTACAACTTGGAAAATATTAATGAATTTTATAAAATTCTTGATAATGTTATTTTATTTTTAGGTAATTGAAGTTGATCAAATAAATGAAAAAAAATGGGAACCAACTGCAGAAGGCAAACATGTTATTGAGCATGGTAGTCATGAAGCAGCTGTGTATCATGCTGTACCAGATGATGGGATATTACAAACGGAAATTATGAACATTGTTCCGTATGCAAAAGTTGGATTTCAAAAAGCATTAGTGGCAGGATGGATTAAGCTTGATAAAAGTACCGGAAAGCCAGTTGTCCATAAAATTGTCTCATCTATAGAAGATACAACACAGAAAAATTTGAAAAATATTAATGAACTTGCTGATGATGTGAAGTTAGGTTATAAGAAGAGAAAACTTCTTCAAGAAATGTAAATATTATTTTTAAATATAATTATAACATATTTTTTTATGTAATTATTATTTGGATTAAATCTGGTTGTTATTTTATAGAGTTGTCAAGAGTGTCGTTGTGAAAAAGGGACAGAATTTCGTGACAAAAATAGAAAAACCAGAAGCAGATTTAACTGCAGAACTTCTTATTAATGGCGCATGGAAAGAAAAAAATTTCAAACTTTATAATTTTGATGCAATGGGTTCAGCACTTGATGTTGGACATTTGCATCCATTACTCAAAGTACGATCAGAGTTTAGAAAGATATTCTTGGAAATGGGGTAAGAGTCAAAATAATTTCCGAAACAATATAAATAATTATTTATTCACGTTATGTTATTATTTCAGTTTCACAGAAATGCCAACAAATAATTTTATCGAAAGTTCTTTCTGGAATTTCGATGCATTATTCCAACCTCAACAACATCCAGCACGCGATGCCCACGACACATTCTTCATTTCCAGTAATATAATCAATGAAACATTTATTTAAATCAAGATTAAACTTCATTTCTATTTTCAATATTATATTTAATAATCAATGTAAACTAACTTTGAAATTATTTGTATATTTATTCACGTAGATCCAAAAACTTCGTCAAATTTCCCGAAGGATTATGCAGAAAAAGTGAAAGAAGTTCACAGCAAAGGTGGCTATGGCTCTGAAGGTTATCGATACGATTGGAAATTGGAGGAGGCACAAAAAAATATTTTGCGAACTCATACGACTGCTGTGAGCACAAGAATGTTATATAAATTAATGCAACAGGTAAATTTTACTTATTGTATATTAAATTATAATATATTTACTGTTTATTACTCATCTGTATTTAATAAATAAGTTTATTATGTCACAGGGTGAATTCAAACCAGTTAGATACTTCAGTATTGATAGAGTATTCCGTAATGAAACATTAGATGCAACTCATCTTGCGGAATTTCATCAAGTTGAAGGTGTAATAGCTGATTATAACCTTACATTAGGTGATTTAATTGGAGTTCTTCATGAATTTTTCAAGAAATTAGGAATAACACAATTAGAATTCAAACCTGCATACAATCCGTATACAGAACCAAGTATGGAAATATTTTGTTATCATGAAGGATTGGGTAAATGGATTGAAATTGGTAATAGTGGAATTTTTAGACCTGAAATGTTGTTACCAATGGGTTTACCAGCTAATGTAAATGTTATTGCTTGGGGTTTATCTGTTGAAAGGTAAAAAAATATCAATATAATAATTGTTTATTAACTCTAATTTTGATATAATTCATGGAGATGTATTTTTATTTTAGACCAACGATGATTAAATATAAATTGAATAATATACGAGATTTAGTTGGGCCCAAAGTGGATTTACAAATGGTTTATGACAATTCAATTTGTCGTTTGGATAAGTAAATAAATATTTTCATTTTATTTTAAATATGTGTAAATTGTAAAATATTATGGTATAACATTGTGTTTTACAGAGATGCTAATAAACCAATATGCATGAAACAATCGGCACAGCCGAGATCTTCTATCATCAGTTGTCCAATAGATGATAATCAAAAATAGTCTGAGCTGAATCTCAATCTTACTTTCTTTATGCACTGAAATCACGTTATCATTGGCAATTTGTAATATTTAAAAAATATATTGAGTGTATATGAACAATAGAAATGCAATATATTTTTTATATTGTTAAATTGTTAATCGTAAATTCAACACTTGAAACTTCGACATTAGTATAATTATAAAGTTATTTTACAATAAATTATCAAGCGATCTAGTTATAATAATGTTGATTTGTTCAAAATGTTGCTTTTGATCTTTGTGTAACCTCTAAATTACAATCAGTGTTTTTTTTTATTTCAAATTTTGCTGAGAAACTTTATCCATACAATAACATTTTTTTTTTCATTGAAAATTAATTATTACACATGCGCAGTACGAGTAAAATGGCGGATGTATTTGGAAAAAATTTTTTTTTACATCCCTAACCTAACTTTTTTGTCTCATGCTGCTGCCGAGTGTTTTCGTTTAAATTCTAACCTCTTCAAGCATTTATGATAAACAATTAAATAGTTTGTAACAATGTTTTTTAATTGTTTAAAAACAACTGCAAGATGTTTACAGCGCGTAAATCAATTAAATACAAATAATATTACTCCAATAATACAAATGCAAAAATATTGCACTTGGCATCACAGAAAACCAGTGCGAATTGTAAATGAAGAAGAAATCTTGAATTACGCTGAAGAAGCTGCAGGTCCAAATGAATTTATTGAAGAAAAAAAACCATCTTATAAAAGAACAGAAAGAATACCATTGAAAGTAAAACCAAAAACAAAACAATTAAAAAAAAAATTACACGTTACTCCAGATGATTCCACACATAAAGAAGATGGTTCATTTAATATCACCGAATTAAAAGAGGATGATAAAATGTTAACGTATGTGGTTGGTTTAATTAATTTACATGTCATATTATTCATAATAAAAATATAACTATATTTATATTACAGAAAGGAATATATTAAAAAAAAAATTTTTTTTACAGCACTTTAATGATGTCGGTGAGATCAAGAAAACAACGTGATAAAAATAGCAGGATAATTCTAGAAGGACACAGATTGATTACTGATGCTATCGAATCTGGTGCAATTCCAGAAATAATTGTTTTCAGTCGTAAACCTGATCTTGAACGTTTAATATTACCTGAAAAGGGTGTTAAATTATTTAAAGTTCCTTATCAAACAATTCGAATATGGTCAACATTAGTTACACCGCCTGGGCTAATGGGTAGGATAGTAGTGATTGAATAATAATTTAATTTAATTTAAATATAAATGTTTTTATATTTAACATTTGTGATAAAAATAATAAATTATTTCAGGTTTCTTTAAAATTCCTGAGGTAGAAAAACAAACACCAGCTCATAATGCATTACCACTCACAATTATTTGTGATAATATACGAGATCCAGGAAATTTAGGCTCAATACTCAGAGCTGCTGCTGCAGTTGGTTGTAAAAAATTAATTACACTCGTTGGTAATTATATAATTCTGAATATAATTTTAATTCTTGTTCACTACAACTTTAATTTAATTTTTCATCTCATAACTTGCAATAAATATTAATTTTTTAGGTTGTGTCGACCTTTGGGATCCAAAAGTTTTAAAAAGCGCTGCAGGTTGTCATTTTCGTATGCCAATATTTGCATCAAAAACATGGGACGATATTCCAAAATTAATAGATCCATTTGCAAATATTTACGTGGCTGATAATTCAACATTGATTGAGTCTGTATCAAATGAGGAAAAAAATACAACGACACCAAATGAAGAAATGAATTGTGAAAGTAAAACAGATGATGAATCAATTGAAGATATAAGAGGATTCGAAGAAGATAATACAGATGGATTGGAAGAAATTAAAGAAGTTAATAATCGAAAAAATACATTTCATCAACGAATTCTTGATTCAAAAATCGCCAAAAAAATAACCTCTAATATTCCGGTGATACCATATTACAGCACGAATTATACTGAGAATGAAAATATTATTATAATTGGCGGTGAAACATTAGGATTAAGTCTTGAGGCATTGGATATGGTAAAAGAAAAATATGGAGTACGTTTAAATATACCAATGACTAATGGTGTTGATAGCTTAAATACAGGTATGGCATTAGGTATAATTGCATTTGAAATAAGACGACAACATGCTGTGACTCATCATCAAAAAGATGAATGAATATATTATTATTTTGTATTCATATTAAAATAATTAATAAATAATTTTATTAAACTTGAATTGACGTTTAATAGAAATATTCTATAAAAGTGAAGCACTGTGATCATAACACATAGATCAGCCACTCTAAATTTTCATTTCAAATTTGCAAATAATAATAAGAAGAAAAAAAAAAGAATAGATATGACGATGAGAAAATCCGTCGTGTCGTGGGATTACTGCAAGTAATATTCCCTCGAGAATTCGAGATTACTTTCGATATTGGATATTCACTTTTTCTCATCTTTTGGACTATTGATGAACGAAAATTCATACGTTTATATGCAAATTCAGTATAATTTCAAGGTAATGAAAAGAACTAAATCAAAGATTATATCGTTAACTTTTTTTATTTTAATTATAAAAAATAATTAAATCTATTATTAATTTATTAAGCCACGTAATAATCAATCACTCATAGATTTATATGAAATCAATACCCAGGTTTCCAATACAGTTTTAAAATTTTAAAAAATATACACCAAAATTCTAAAGCTTCAAAAAAGGAGGAAAAAAATTCGCTCGCACGTAACTGTTATAAAAAAAAAGTGTATCTGGAACACAAACTCCGCCTCCACTCCATTCAACTGTGAATTTTTCTTTTTAAAACAAAATAAAAAAAAAATTAAAAAAAGAGCCTCCATGTGCTTGCATGCAATGGCAGCAATAGCACACAAGATATTAAAAGCGGACAAGTGGGCAACCCCCTGTTTGCACGAGAGTACACGCGGCATCTATATAAAAACCTTAAACACACATACACCCAATAGAATGAAAAGAAAGAGGGTGTATACAGAGGGGAATGAGGTGTACAAAGAGGTGGCGCGTGGAGGAAGCAGGTTGTACATGAAATACTGCAAGCGCCACACGACTCAAGTGTTTACGCGCGCGCGAGATAGTTTCTTTTTTTTTCCTCTTTCATTACGAGGTATGTAAACTTTTCGATTTCATACGAATTTCTTCGAGTAAATTTGTGGATGTTTTCCTTGCTTTCAATGATAATTAAGGACCATTGAATAAGATTAAAATTCAATTCAATCAAATTTACTGTTCATATTTTTTCCCTTTCTTCAAATAATATCCAATTAATATCAAGAACATTTTATATTTCTGAAACTAAAAACAGGATTTTATAATAGTTCAATTTCATTAAATAATTTTTATATTTAATTACTATTTTATTCGTACATAAAGAGTGCCCCAAAATTCAAGCAAGAAATAACACATTGACAAGGTTTAAAATCTCGTGAATAAATCATTCACACAGTTTCCAATTATCATTTCGTGAATGATAAGATAAATCCTCTTCATTTCCCCATCATCATCATCATCATCATCATCATCTTCATGATCCTGATCCTTTAAACTTGGCAACATTGCCAACAATTCTCTCCACAATCTCAGGGGCTCTTATAGTTTCCAATGATCGTTTGTACAACTCTCTGCTGCTCTTCCCCCACTTTATTGACTCTCACGCAGTATCATCCAACAACATTTCATTCTTCCCCCTTCTCTCGCACGCCGGTGGCGTCTTCGCGCGGCAATATCAAGAAAGACAGTGCAGAAAAAAAATCAAAAAAAAAATCTACCCAGCGAGAAAACATTTGCGCGCGCATCTTACCAAGCTTAATGTTTTGTGTACGTATATGTTACACACTGGTAGCTGCTGTGTGTTGTACTAACTTAACACCGCACTGAAGATTGAACCGGTCAATACTCCGGGGCAAACGCAACGGAGAACAAATTCAACGACGACGATGACAGCGCAAAACAAAAAAAAAAGCAAAAGAATTATATCAAATTTATATTCAAACAAATTAATCTACATTAATTACTCAAAAAAATTTCAATAATCAACTTAAAATAAATACATATCATTAATATTAATTTATTTTTTACATCCATAAGAAATTTAAAAAAATTCCCGTCGAGTCGACAATTCTCTCCTCTCTCTCTTTTTCAGAATTACCGAGTAGCAAATATAATAGTAGTAGTAACTATAGTTATACTACTAATATTAATAGCAGCAGTGTTGGTGGTAGTAGTAGTAGCAGTAGATATAAACCTATAAGCATGTTCGGCGCCCGAATATAACGCGCATCATACGGGTTAAAACGCGTTCGTGCCTGTCTCCATTGCGGAGGGGGGATAAGAGCTAGCACATACAACACACACTGATCATTCGTTTCTCTCTCATCCCCTCCTATACACTTCAAGCTCGTTCTATCTTCGTTTTTCTTTCCCCCACCGCTGTATTAACCAGCCACACACCATCCAGCTCTCCGGCGCAGAATCCGATGGCCAGTTGTGCGCGCGGTGAGACGCAGAGACGGGCGTGTGCACTTTACGCATAGACGTGTGTATGTCTCTCTGTGTTTTGATCGACTCGCGTGCTTGTACACGTTTGAGAAAAAAATATATATACATATATACGTATGTATATATATGTATAAAACATGAATAATAAATATAAAATATTTCATACATATGATTTGGAATAAAATAAAAAAATTTACGAATTATATGTACGCGTAAATATAATTGTGCTTGTGTGTGTGTATTTTATGGTGAATTGAGAAAGAAATACATATGTATATGTATTAATAGATTGTCGGGGTGTTTAAAATTATTTAAAATATTTATTAAATCACAGAGAACATTTTTGTGTGTGTTTATTTTGGATTTAAAAGTGTTTATGTGAATTTTCGTGTGATTTAATCACGATGGCTCGTTTACGAAGACTTTTCATTCATTTTGAAATACAAATGAGAACTATGTGTGAATGAAAACGTAAACGTTAAGTGACGTGTGTGTGTGTGAGTGTCTGTGTGTGAATGATCACTGAAAAAAATAAAAAAGTATTATTTCTTCTTAGTATTTATTAAAGAGACGAAAAATGAAATAAAAAAAAAATTTTTTTTCCAGTACAATTTTGGATATAATGTACAATTTATGTATTGCGTGTATGAGATAATTAAAGCAATACATATGGGAAATTAGGGAGGAAAAAGTGTGTGTCAGGGAGGGTATGTATATGTACATGTGTTGTACCAATATATGAAAGTCAACGAGTGAGTGCATCGTTGGAATTTTGTACGACAACGAGACAAGAGAAACGTGGAGACAACGACGGGCTTCAAGTAGATGTTGTACACACAGAGAAAAATAAAAGAGAAAGATTGTGAGAGAGAAAACGAGATAGATAGATAAAGAGAGAGCTTTGTGTGTGTATTCTATCTCCACATGTATCATCGGGTTGTGTTACGCATCACCATGTGCGTTGTCTGACGGGTGAAGAACAAACGGAATTTCATTTGAGACAATTTTTTTTTGTCTAAAAACAATCTCATGGATTCGTGGATTTTCCTGCTCATTGCCGTCTTGGGTAAGTGAAGAAAAATAATTTATATATAATATATAATTTATACAACGAGATTTAAATGAAATATTAAAGAAAAAATATCAAAATAATTTTGATAATAATTTTACTGGAAAATATGATAATTCATTTTATATTATAATTCTCGAGGGATTTAATTTATTGAAGTGAAATTTATGTGTTTACATAATTTATAGGACTTATATATGTTTCAATTTATTTATGTTACATCTGCTATTTGTATATATCATTGGGATGTTTTTTTTATATGTGTGTATGTATAATTAAGTATGTATGTAATTTTTATTCTGCATTATTGGTATGTGGAAAAGGAGGTTAATATTCCACTCGAAAAAGCGCGTAGGATTTTAATGATATAATGAATATAAGTTTATACGCATTCACCCTCTCGTGCAGAATATTTTTTATTTCTCTTCACTTTCATCCCACCACCATTTTCAACCACCGCCACGCAGATATGTGGTCGATATTTCTCATTCTGTTTTATTATATATTATACATATTCAAATTGTATTTTGTCACAGAACCATCAAAACATTTCAATTATTATATACTTAAATCTAAATAAAATTAAAAATATTTAATATAAAAATTTTTTGTATCGATAAAAAATATTTCTTACATTTATTCACATTTAAAACTTTACTCAGATTTTTTTTTATACTATATACACCCATATATATCGATGTAAATACATATACAATATTTATATAATTAAAAAAAATTTTTTTTTTATATATTTTTATCTTTATACGCTCCTGATATTTTACCACTGTTTCATCTTTCTCGCCAGTTGTGCTGTGTAATTATGTCGGTTTTCTTT
>JAQQBR010000005.1:2278225-2294988 GCA_030347285.1 Microctonus hyperodae
TTTTTTTATTATTTTATATTATCATTGGGATTTACAATATTGATAGTAAATTTTTTTCTTATATGCAACGCGTATTGAATTTTTTCGAGCGTATATAAACACTTTGAAAGCTCTTATTTTTTTATTATAATTTATTTTTAATATATGGGATAACTCTCGAGGTTTATCACACCGAGATCTTATGGAACGTGTTTTATTTTTTTATTTTTTTATTTATTTATTCATTTATTATGTATATATATATATATATTTTTTTTTTTCGTTTTTTTTCTTTTTTTTTGTATTATTATAATTTTTTTTTTTTGTTATTAAAGCGTGTTCCGGGAGCAAGAAAGCGGCAACTCGACGCGCATACTTCCGTTATTATTACTACTAAATGAACAAAAATAAAAAAAAAAAGTGGAAAAAAATTCACATAATGGAAAATGTACGCGTCGAGGATTAAATATATATAAGTACATATATATATTTATGCGGCTTTGTCGATGAAAATGCTTTAGACCAATATTATTTTTATTTCATTTTTTTTTCCATTATCATCCAATATTCGACTGATTAAATTTAATCTCCACAACGTAATTATTTTTTTAATTTTGTTTTCTTCATCTTTTACGCAAAAAGAACAATGATAATTCCGTGCAGTGGCGAATTACAATGGCGAAAATTACTAATAATACAAATTAATAATATATATGTCTTGTACTATAATCGCGTAACTATTATAATATATTTACAAATTCTTACAAAGTAAAATTTACAAACGTTTTTACGACTTTGGAACGCAGTCGAATTGAATAAATAATTTTCACAAAAAATTATTCATTCAATTTCTAATCAAAAATAAATTGTTGTCTCTTTCTTTCTCTTATTTTGTTTCCTCTTTCAAACGAATCTTGTTCGTATCATTTCACATTTTCAAACCCTGAAATATTTGTTTAAATTAATATTATTATTTGTTTTTTTTCATAACTTAAAGCTTCAATTTATTATGATGTATTTCACATGATCGACTGAATTTTAGAGGGATAAAAATTTGTATTTGTGGAAGAGATGATATAGATATGAAAAATTGAAGCTGTGATATGGTTAAATACACATAAACGTACACATACACACAGACATACAGGCACAAAATACACACTTGAACAATTCGCACAATTATGTGTATATATATATATATATTATTTATCAGTCGATCATTTATTTTTCTTTCTTTTTATTCTATTGAAATTCAAATAAATAAATTCCCTAACAATGCTAAAAAACAGTTTGAAAATTATTGACTGAGATCACTACACAATGCGACAATATAATTATTTATATTCTACATTAAATTTATATGTATTTTTTATTTTTTAAATTAAATATTTGTTTATTTTTTTTTTCATTCAGAACGGAAGAACTTGAGATCTGACAATCATTTATTTATTTTTTTGCATTCTACATGTACGAACAAGCCACCAAGTATTTTTCTTCTTTAACCCTGGACTGGTAACATTTGTTTTTATCCACGTCATTTTCGCTTTTTTTTTTCTTCTTTCATTTTGTGTGTTGACTTTTCTTCTTTCTTTTCTCATAATGGCTATCGGTAATCATAGAAGTAATATCTTAGTTCAGTGTAGAAAAGATATACAATATGTATTGTTTGCAGAGAAGAATATTATTTATTTTCTCTGATTTTTCATATTATTAAATTTTTTCTTCTGTTTATTACTAGTCAATTTATTTTTGAATGACTGAATTGTCATTTTGGAAATAATACTTATGTGACGGCTTCGTAATTCATTGTGCTATTGTCCTCATTTTTATATATTTCTAATCATTTTATATTATTTTCCCTTCATCATCGTCAAATTATTTATTTGTTTCTGCTAAATTATTTCATCAATTGCAAAAAAATAATAAATTTTCATGATTATGTTGTTTATTTGTCTTGCATGAATTTATTTTTTATCTCAGTCTCGATCAACATTGTTGCGTATTATACAATAATATTCGTGTAATAATTAAATATATAAAAATGTGAGCCATATTCATTTCCAAACAAACAAACAAATAAAAAAAAAAATATTAAATATTAAATTTGAATCAACTCAATTAATCATTCCAAATAATTAATCCGTAAATAATTCACGAACAAACTCGATATCCAGCTTATATTTCCATCAAAAAATTATTTATAATAAAATAAAAAATATACACAGAATACCACAGCTCAATTCGCTAATATCTACTGATATTTTTTATTTTATTTTTTCTCCACTTCATTTAATCAATCGTACATCTAATTTATTTAATTATTCATTCCAAATATAAATAGCTTGATGAAATTAGAATGCGTTCATGTACAATCATATTATTTAATTAACTATCGAATTTGTCAGTCGAGCAATAAAGCTACACATCAATTACACATAATAAAAAAAAAATTTTTTTTCTCTTCTATTACATCAATCGACAATTTAATAATAATATTCATGAACAAATAAATAAAATATACATGCATCAGCCAGTAAAAGTACCAGTGAAGGGTTAAAGTCGTTCATAATATATAAATACATATTTTTCTTTAATTTAAGTGCTGCTAGGAAGCTGACTAGAATACATTTTCATATGAATATATATAATATATATTATATATATTTATATATGTAATGCGTGCATGTATGTATGTATACATATTTATAATACATAATTTATGCGACTGATTTTCATTTATCATATTTATTTTCTTCATATCAATTTATTTTTCTCATCATTAATTAATACGTTTCAAATCCATATTTTATTGTTTGTCTTTTTTAAATTTTTTATTTTTCCATTTACGTTATTTAAATTCATTCAACTGCACATAAACAAACACACACACATATGCACACTTACGAGTGTTCCTTATTCTCTTTCATTGTATCATCGATTTTACACGATAATTTCTTGAATGAAATTACTTGTGAGATGAAGGAGAAAAAAAAACATTTACGTTGGCTATTTATTTATTATATCTTTGTTCATTCTCATTCATTTAGAATGGAGTGCGCGGCTGCACCTGACGGACAATGTCATTAATATATTAGATGGACTTTGCCCAATCTACTAATTCGTGCAGCCGGGCGGTTACCTAGGCATTTGATTCCTTCAAATTATCAAAATACTGCATAATTTGATTGTAATCCATTCCCAAATTTAAATCATCAATCGCTACGGGTTCTTCTGGTTCCGGATCGTTTAATTCTGATGTTGACGATCTTGATGATGATGATGAAGACGATGATGATGATGATGATGATGATGAGAACATTGGATTACCAACAATTGTCGCACGTTTTATTTCTCGCGTTGATTTTATTTCATTATTTATATTTTTTTCTTCATGATCATTTTGTAATTCAATAAATTCTTCATCATTATTAATTACACTTTGTTGCTCTTGCTGTTCAGTCTTGTTGTTAGTTTTATTATTGTGATTTTTACCGTGATTATGATTGTGATTGTGATGATGATGATGATGATGGTGATGTTTAACGTGTCGATGATTAACGTGATGATGAGTTGAATTGGTAACAGCAGCGCTGGCATTTGATGATAATCTATGTTGATTTTTCTTTGGTGTTTCGGGTAAACGCACATTCACCCCGGTATTTCTGTGCGGTGGCACTGGCGGTTTGTAATCTTCATTATTATTACATGCATCAGTTGCAGATGATGATGATGCAGCAGTCACTCCATGTGGTGGTAATGGCGGTGGAATATCTTTTGTATTATTAACATTTCTGTAACGTGAACGCCTAATAATCATGAGTAAAGTATTATTTTTTTATCAGGTATTATTCAATTGTGAATCAATTAATAATTATTGATATAATTATAATTGTGCATTGAGTGAATAAATTTAGTTGAAAGAACTAAATTATATCAAATTTAATGTTTGTTATTAATACAGCGAGAAAAATGTTGGTTTGAATTTGATTAAAGTGAAGTTTTATTCAAATAATTTGAAAAATTACCCATTGCGCGGTGATGATGTAACAGCACCAGCTAAAATTTGTGGTTTCGATTGATTTTTTGCTGTTGAAACTGAAGCAACAGCAGAATTCCTTGGTAATTTATCACGTTTGCAATAAGTCGTTGTGTCAATTGGCGCCGATGCTGGACGACTTGTGGCTGGTAATTCAATGTGATTTGGATTGTCAAAACTCGTGCCCAATTCTGTGGCTGTTACACCAGCAGAATCATCATCAACTTCACCAGCCAAAGGATTATTTGTAACTCGTACCTAAAAAAAAAAATATGCGAACATCAAACCACTGGAATCGATAATCAAGTAATAAAAATTGAAGCCAAGTAAATGGTCCTTGCAATATGATTGCAATGGCATCTTGCCAGAATAATAAAACAAAAATAAACAGAAACAAAAAAAAATAAACTTCAACAATCAGATAAAATAATTTTTTCCCGACACCTGAACTTTATAGTAAAGATCTTATATCCCTTGAGATTGTTCTATTTCTCTATGTTTTTCATGTCTCAAAATGTCTCTTGTGAGTTTAAAGTAAAAAAGTTTTTTTTTTTACCTGTTGAGGCGCACAAGCTGCACGTTCAAGTGTTGCTCGTCCTAGCCATACCCAATCGTGAGCATTTGTTGTAGATTCACGAGGCCGACGACCTGATGCCAATTGACTTGCTGCCGCAGCTCTAGCTCTAACAGCACCAAGCATCGGTAGACTTGGCATTGGTGAATCAGATTGATGTGGTTTAAATTTACTTGCATAAACAACGCAAGATATTACAAATACAACGATGGCAAAACAAAATGCCGCTAGCAAAACATACATTCCTATCTCCAATGGTGTCATGTAATTTGCATTATGATGACGTATTCCAACACCACCAACACCACCTAGTAAAAAAAAAAAAAATTATTAAAAAATAAAAAATTCTATACATCAAAATGTAGGACAATTATGAAAAGAAATATTTTACCAATGAGAATATCATGTAAATCTGGCGCCACTTCACGCCCAGTTTTACGTTCACGATGATGATGAGTAGATCCACCTTGAACTGTACCGCCACCGTCATTTTGTACGAATTCTGGTCGATGCGGAAGATCGCTCGATGCAAAATCAACTTCGACACTCGCTGTAGCTGTGGCTAATGCTGGTAATTGTCCACTGTTCGCTCTCGATGGTGACGACGATGAAGATGAGGATGATCCTTTAGAACGTCTGTTGCCAGTTGGTAAACGACATACTTCTGACAATTGTAATGTGACTCGTAATAAATCACCGCGACCTTCGCCCACGGCAATTACTCGTGGATGATGTGACGCAACCATCGGTGCAAATGCCACTACTTCAGGATCCAAACTCTCCACAACTAAATGATAATCACTAACAGCAATATCCCGCAATGGCGTTCGCGTTCCATCCGAAAATTCAATATCGATATCCAATAATCCTTCCTATATATAAAAAAAAAAATTAACCATGATAATTAAGTTGAATATTAAACAAATTAAATTCTATTTTAGTTCCATCAGATAAATAAAATATAAAATAACAATAATTGTTACAATTAATTGTCAACTTGTTCATAATGTCGACAAAAAATTGACCCAAATACAAGAAATAAAATATTTTCATTTTATTTTCATCTATAAAAATATTTAAATTAGTAAAACTAAGTTAAAAAATTTTTTACTACCAGTTTTACATATTTATTTATTCATATATTCATTTATTTTGATGAAAATATTTCTATATAAATTTTATTTTTCTATACATAAAGTTTATACATGAACGTTAAAAATAATTATTAATTTCGAACTTACCTGATATTGTGCTGTGAGTCGTCGTGTAACTGATGTCTCTGCGACATAACCATTTTCAATAGCTGAATCAGGACTAATTGTTAATTGTAAACCCGAAACAACTTTAACTGACAATCGTGAAATAGAAACTCGATCATTTCCCACGCGTATTTCTTTTGCTCCAATAACACGTCCAGTAATTGGTGATAAAACTTGAATTTCCGTACGTCCAATGGTGCGTCCTTGAACAATACGATCCTGAAGTAATATTGCAATACGTGGATCTGATACGCGTAATAATCCAATAACAAGATCAGTAACTCGTAACCAAGTACGACGATTAACAAAATAAGATTCGCGTCCGGAATCATGTCCAGCTGCTAAAAATCTTGCGTGTATTTCAACAGGACTCTGTTGAAATCGCAATCGACATGTTGCTTGAAGTGGACTACGATCAATTGAATTAACCGTATCCCATCGATCATCGCCACGAAATCTTTCAATTTCAATATCATCAATAATATCATCATCGTCAATATCATCATCATCTTTATCATTTAATTCAGTGATACTTCGTTTAATTATTTCCCCAACTTCATTATTTTTAATTGCACTATTGTCAGTGTGATTTAAACTACGTTTAGTTTTTTGTATTGGATGACCCTCTGGTACTTTCCATGCTTTAATCTGACTCAAACGTGAATCGCTCACAGTTACTTCAAGTGGAAATTCCGGCATCCAGACAGTGAAACGTGCCAAACCTGTGTACGTGCCGTATTTCACTAACACAGATGCATTACTCGATCCTCTTATTTCTGAACCATCAACGTAAACGCTACTGCACGACGATGAAACCTGAAATTCACCAGAGAATTCATATATAAATTATGTAAAATACATTATATAAAATGCATTTGTTAAATTTATTTTACATTCACGTTTGCCATGAGAAATTCACCGGTATATTCAAATTGTAAAATTCATTTATATATAAAAAAAAAAATGTTATTTTATGTTTCTTTTTTTTTTAAGCTCTATCTTCTTACTTTAAGTACACTTTCATCTTCTGAATGGCATGATGATTGTAGAGTCACGTCTGCAACTGTTCCAGCTTGACTGACAATGAAAACCTTCATTGCTTGAGATACTTGTCGGCCAGTTAGTACTGCTGTATTCATAACTTCCCAGTTCTATAAAACAAAATGAATTTGCCGTTCGTAAAAGGTTGTAATTGAGATGAGGAAAAAGAGAAAGAAAATTATGTGGAAATGCAAAATGTTAAAAAAAAAAACAGATAGAATTCAAGTTTACTTTAATACTCATATGCATAACTCTACAAAAGAGAAATATGGTAAATGGTTTGCGATGAGAGATGAGCAGCAGCACCAGCAAAAGCTTTAGAAGCTAGGTAAAAGTTGATGTAAATTTATTGGAATTAGAATACATGGCC
The DNA here is from genome assembly GCA_030347285.1 of Microctonus hyperodae. Lineage (NCBI taxonomy): Eukaryota > Metazoa > Arthropoda > Insecta > Hymenoptera > Braconidae > Microctonus > Microctonus hyperodae. Next base: position 2,285,485 of record JAQQBR010000005.1, read on the forward strand.
TCATTATTATTTCAAGCGTAGATATACTTCAACACTCATAATTCATTGTACAAGTATGCATGTGAATGTTTGCTCTGGAGATCATTTATAATACATGCTAGTCGATTAAGTGAAGTTGCGTAATACAAATCCCGCATAGAGACTGGAGTCGTTTAATTAAAAACTTTGGATTCTGTAAGAAAAAAAAAACAGGCAAATTGAGAAATAACGAAAATGAAGAAGATGAACATGATGAATTAAGAGAGTTGAAAAATCTGAAAAGAAAAGGAAGATAAGAGGAGAAAAAAAAATTAAAAAAGAATGGAATAAGACACTCGAGAAATTGCATCAGCGTGCCAAAAGATCAAAAGTGAGAGGAAACAGAAAATTTTCAAGAGTTTCTAACGAGTTTTTCAAATATTAATACATGATATTTTGAAAGAAAATTTATATTATATATGTATTATATGTTTGTATCGTAGTAGTATAAAGACGAATTAATGAACGAATTATTAATCAACATTTTATTCAACAACTAGTATATTTAAGATTGGGATTGAAATGATGTTTAAATAAATTACTTTGAGCTGAGAATTTCCAAGTAAATATAATTCAATGAGTTTGTATATGGGGCGAGTGATGCTATAGTATGTTGAAATGGTTCAACAACTTTATAGATAGTAGATAAATCTTTAAGTAAATTCATGGAGATTTACTTAACCTACAAATAAATCGTTTACATAAATTTGTGTTATTTGAGTATTTTCAGTAATGATTATACATACTATGTTCTCAATGTTCTCATTATTTACTCTACTACTGTCCTCGTAATTATCTAATAGCTATAATTAGCATAATTACTTTAAATAAAATGTAGAAGTAGATGGAAATAATGAAAAAAAAAAAAGATAATAAATAAAGTAGATAATACAAAGTGTGCAAACATTGTGAAAAATTTATCTTTTATACACGTTAATTAGCACAATTATTCTTTTGAAAAATACTACAATATCGAATGTGCATAAGTAAAAATACAAATTAAAAAATAGAGGTTATGTACATACACATAATATAGTGAAGTAAAATCAAGTAATGAAAAAATATTTTCATGATAAAAAGAAATAGAAAATTTTTATAACAATACAAGAAAAGTTATGCACCAGAAAAAATGGCGTTCAAGTAAAAGTATACTTCAAAGACACTTGGACTTTTAATTTTTCAATTGAGAAAATAAAAATAATAGAGAGAATTTAATTGTTCTAGTGAAAAGTGAGAGAATAAAAAAGAAAAAAGGCGATGAAATAAATATGTCATGTGGCTGTTGTTATTTTATGTATAACATTTCACAGTATGAAAAAATAGTTAGCTTTAGAAATGCATTGTCAGATTAATTTCAATAAAGGACAATGAAATATACAAAACATGCATATGCAGATGAATTTAAATTGTTTAAATTCCATATATGTGTTAAGAAAAAAATTCTGAAAAAATGAAATAATAATCAATTTAAAAAAAATTCAGCACATTTCAATTTTTATTCTATTTTCATGATTAAAATTATAAATTTGTGCCCATCCATCGCATGAATAATCAATACAAAAAAGAAATCAATTATTGATAAAAATGATAATAAAATACAAATTCATTCTCGAGTCATTGTCGTCAATAAAATGCGATTATTCTGCTTGGTGAAACGCAGAACATTTGAATTGAAACTATTCAAATAAATGGGCTGGCACAAAATAAAAAGTATATATACACATGTATACATATATATAAGCACACACATACAAATACAAACAAATATTTAAATTATCGTGGACAGTTTGGACATACACCTGTGTGTGGCCCCTCGCATTAATATTTATTCACACAAATTTGCAAGCGTCACAAAGACGCAGGCCACCAATTACTGAATCGTGAATGCGGTTAAGTCAATTATGCGCTATTATTTAATTTATTGTTACAGACATTTAAATATTTACCTAATTAGAAAACTAATTGTTCACAGTATTTTATTATAGAATTGCATGCTCGAGCAATAATCAATGAATAAATTAAACTGGAAATTTATAGCATGCATACATAATATCGAATTGAATTAATCAAAATTAATTACTAACACTGAGATATTTATTAGCTAATAATTATAATATTTATTAACCAATTTCCAAAATCATTTATTAATAGTTAATAAATCTGATTGTAAAGTCTTTAATTGATCCTCATTAGTCAATTATTTAATCATTAATAAAACTTATTAATGTTTAATAATTAAATTTTTTTTTTCAGTGTAGAAAGAAACAAAATAAATACTGCAAGATAATGTATAATGAGAACAATAATTACTTTTGATATTGGTAAAACTGCTTGAATATCGTCTTTTTGTATTTCCAATCGAGCGCCCAATTTTCGCCTTTCAACATGATGATGATGATGGTGATGATGATGCGATTGTTGCTGCTGCTGCTGTTGACGTTGCAATTGCATCTGTTCAGATGTTTCTCCTTGTCGTGTTTGAATTGTTGCATCATCTTCATCGCCCTCCAATGTATAACGAACACTCCACATTATTCGACCCTCATCCCAGCTGCTAGTTCCATCGCCTTCTTCACTTGCTTCAAGCAACATCGTCATAATTTCCTCTGCGGACCTGTGTGTCATGGAAGATTGGTATGTGTAAAGCTTTTGAATGCATCATGATGTAGTTTTATATCTGGAATATAATTATTATTTCATCGGGACAAATAGGGAATATGAAACTGGAAATTAAACTTACGTATTTGATGATCGTGGAGCATTCTCCTTTCGTCGAACTATAAACGTTGCGGCTGTATTTTTACCATTTATTTCCGAAGTTAAAATCCAATTTGGGCTACTTGACGATGCGTCCAATATTTTAACACCAGATTTAGCTCGTGCTCTGTGAAAGAATTAATAAAATATATGACAGCTGTATCCTGTGATGATGACAATAGAGTAATTTTGACGGATTTATTTATTTATTGATTATTATTAGATGGCATAGATTCGAGAAAATCTAATTGACCGTCAGTTACGAATGATTAATTAATTACATGAAATATAAATGATATTTTCGAGGAATATAGGTGAACATCTATTTTCTGATATTTTGATCAATAGCATTTCGCGTGCGCAATGTCTTGAATTATTTTATCAAAATTGTCTGCCATTGATTTTATTATATTTTTAAGTAATATTAACCTTTTAGAGAATATCGTTGTCAAGTCGACACTGTTACTAAATTTTTTCACATTACTTAATAATTAATAACACTGAAAGCGATGTTTTATAATTCTTTTTTATTTGCTATATTTATATTTATACAGCTTTGATAAACTCACCTAAGAGAAACGGCAATAACTTGTGGACTCATCACATCTTTATCCTCAATTGATAATGTTGATTCTGATGTAGGTACAGACGTCATTAAATTTTGTGGATGAAGAAATGCGGGTACGTGTAATCTTGATCTTGGATACAAAGGTCCATGTGGTACAAGTAACGTTAACGAATTATCAGCACGTAATTCTTTGTAATCTGCACGATTAGGAACAAGCGGAATTTTTCCAAGTGGAGTAACCGGCTGTATTTGAACCCTAGGTCTACATCCACCACCATTATTTATTGATCCATCCGATTGAGATTGAATTCTCGCTGTGTTTGCAAATGATTCACTACCCACACTGTCATCAGCAATGACAATTGTTCGAGGTTCCAGGACAGAATAAGCAACTTGAACAAGTTTTGGCGGTGATTTAGTGACCTTAACATGTCCAGTTGGATCCGGCGGTGACAGAGGTGGCCACCAATCTGCTGGGATTGTTATTTGAGCCAGACAAACGCCATCCTCACCATCCGGACTGCATGCTGCAGTTAATGGACTCTTGTTTGGTAATGTTGCGTGCAACAAAACACAAACACGTTGATGACGTGCAAGTAATAATTGACGTCGGCCACCAGCTTCACTACCGGCATGAAATAAAACACGAAGAACTGGCGAATCACGTGAAATTGAAGTTCCCACAAGATGTGCTGACATATCAAGATGTCTTGCGCCCAATTCTTGTGCGTCAATCAATGCGGCGCTTGATGAAGCTGTAATATTACGTCGTATCTCAGGACCTGGAAGTGCTTCTAATGGATCGGGAACGATATAGCGTGCTGGAACTGTTTGCTTTGTGCTAAATGGACCATAAGTTGCACGCACTGATGCTGGTTCACTAGTTTGAAATACTGTAAATTTATCAATAGAGAGAATTGATCCAGATGATGATGATGATGGAAGAGTGCCGGGTGGTGATGGAGGTACTCCACCCATAATAGTGTCCAAACGTGATGGATAATATTGTCTTGGTGTGTGCTTGAGGAAAAATCCACCATCTTTATTTTCAAAGTGTACCTCAACGCACAATGCCACGTCTGCAATGAAATAAAAAAGATAATTAGTGATTGAATATATATCTTTATACTTGTTGCAATAAAACACAATGCACTGATAGTAGAAATTATTGTCATTAGTATAAAATATTAATTATTGATATAATATTTATCAATATTAAATACTATTTCTTCTCTCAATGTGAAAATTAAAATTGATGACCAGTTTATTTTATATTCTCGAGGGATTTTAAACCATCATATTATGTATGTAAAAAATATGAAAATTAATATTGATATAAATGTGATAGGAATAAAAAAACAAAGTCGTTATTTTCAATATCAGTTGAATATTATTTTTGTTTTATTTTTCGAAATAACAATAAAAGAATTATATGATACTAATAAATGATTGAATAATCATTTTTAAATGGTTATTATCATTATCGCTTTGATTACTATATTTACGTATGTATATATATATTTGTGTTTATAGAGGCGTGATCGTAAGAATTATCCTCTGGTTTATTTCCGGCCAATCAAGCGAACTGGAGTCCAATTATGAATGAAGTAGGCACAAGTTGAAGGAAAATTGATGTTAACGCCGGCGTTATATTATATCCTGCTTTCTCATATTCTCGTTCTCTCTTTCCTCTTCATTCTAGTTGAATGATCATCAGTAGAAAGGCACGTCGAACCACTGGTACTTTTTTACTTGGCTCTCATCCAAATTGTATTCCACGCAACGTTCAGGATACCTATGCGGACATGTTTGTGTTACGAATTCTTCAAATAATTCTCCACAAAATGAAATAACAAAACATGAAAGAAAATCAGATCAAATAAAAAAACTAAAACCCACAATAATTGATTAAAAACATAATGAGCATGAGAATATTCCAAGATGAGTAAAAGAATTTAATTAAAATTAAAGAGAATTGAGGAAAATAAAATAAAAGATTAATTGGATAATTTTATAACTCACGTTGAATAACGTTCGCAACCAATGATTGGATAATCATTACGAAAACATTTAGTGTTCAGTATGGTGAAGTAGATAGTACCAACTTTTTCACCAGCTTTGTCATCACTATTATGTAGACAATCATAAAACTTTTCATCGCAGGAACAATGTACTCTATTGTGTGTATAACCAAACAAACAAACAGAAAACATATATTGACCTACATATTTTTATTTTATTTTAATATTTTTTTCTTTATTTGAAGGTTAGGATTATATGTGAGACTAGTTGTATGTATATATATGACTTAACAATGGCGGCATTGGCGCCATTTTTGTCAATGGCATAGATACATATAAAAGATACTTTAGATGTGATTTAAATTTATATATTAAAAATTAAATGATGTATAATAAAGAAATGTATATATGTGAGATGAGAGAATTTTAATTAACAAGATTATACCACATTTCATTGCTCCTTTATGTTTTTATTTATAGTGTTATTTTTTGCACTCTAACCTTGTGTAAAATGTCGGATTAGTGAGGTTATGTTTGCTTTGCATTGCTTCGATTGTCTCGTAGCAATGGTCGTGTTCACGACAGCATTCATCTGTTTTGGTGAAGTCACCTAGATCGTCGTAGTTTTCTGCAATGCTTCCGCTTCCGCACCACTTTGTTCCTGGGATTAATATATAGGTATAAATTTATATGTAAATGTCTGTATACAAAATCTCTTGAAGCGGTCTTGCGTAACGAGGGTAATTCCTCGTTGTTTTCTACTCATTTTAGATATATAGTTCAAACCACAAGGGTGAAAACCGAGAAATTGCTCTTGATATAGACACACGAACAAATAAGGAAGAATAAAAAATGGAAGAAAAAGCAACAAAAAATGGAGAAAAAAAATTTACGTAAAAAAGAATAAAGGAAATTTTTGCATTGTCAGCGCTGATTACACCAAAGACTAATTTTATTTGCATTTTCATATTTTTTCATCTCATATTTCACCCTGTAATAAACTACGAATGTCTAGTTTATTGACGATAAGTATAAAAAAATTGATTTTTAATTTAGAAAATAATAAAATGAAGTTTATAATTTAAATTAAAATTGAATATAAATATATTCAAAATCTTTTCTTCTTTTCTATTCTCATTTGAAATGAAAATTTTGATAATCAATTCAACGAAATAACTAAAATTCATTAGATTCATAATTCTATTTAATTCTAATAAAATAATTATTCTTCTTTTTTTTTTTACAGATTATATTAAAACATCTCACCTGGAAATATTAAATTTAATCGTTCCGCCATAGTTTCTCTCAAACCATTTCCTTCAATCACTTGACTTTCATCCGTTGATAGATAATTAATATCAATTGACCAACATAATGTTAAATCAATATGAATCAGTGTAAGTATAAATATAATTATCAAATAATAATGATAAAGATTGATGATGAACGCCATAATTGTTCGCCAAGAGTTTCACAGTGTAACTGAACATATTTTCCAGTCTACACTGTTCTTAATTTATATTACAAACCCTCCATATATTTATTCTGTATACATGTACATTTAATATTTATCAATATCATATCCTTTGTACTTAATTTTTATTTTAATTTTATTTTTTAGCACACACGTATGTGGTAAACGATTAAAAACATAGTTTGACTATCATCGACTTTGCCTTCTCCTTGCTGATGTCATTCAGTGTGCAACCTTAAACGTGACTTGAGTTTATTATTTATACCAATACCACAAACATTTAAAAACCAAAAGCAAAAAAGAAAAAAGCCTCCACATACAGTTATAAAAAATCCAAGTATATATTTATACCACTATAATTCTGTAGGAAACGAACAATTTGCTTTTGCCATCAAGATGATTTATATCCCAAGCTTGGGCGTCGTTCCATAACGTAAGACAAAAGGTGTCCACGTGACTATGCAATCAGAGCAAGTCAAGAGAATATACATATATAATACAAAAGGGTGGAAAATAAGAAGAAATCCGAGTGTATATAAACGCCATCACTGCATCACTGGAGACGAATTGTCCTGTCACATCTCTCTCGCTGTTGTCTCTGAGTGTGGATACGTGGTGAGATCAAGAGAACAGTAAAATAACGAGAGATCTATATAGAGAAACAAGAAGCCGACATTTATGCGTGTGCAGGTGCCGGAAGCCATTAGCCATTGTCCTGTAATCTCTGAAGCAATTCGTAGCATTGTGACGTCATTTCCGAGTTCCACAGTGCATGTTATATATATATACATAAATTAATACAATGTATGTGTATGAGAAGGGTAAGTGAAGTAAAGGAAGATGATCATGAAATTAGAGCAGACTGTGTATAGTTTTGATATATATATGTATATATATAAAAAGCATTGTCATATAGCAATGACACATTTATGCAAAATATTATCTTACAAAATGTAAAATTATCTATGTGATTATTTTGCATATATTTCAATAGTAAAAATAATCATTTCATCATTAATATTTATAATTCAGTTAAAATTTTAAATTCACATTTCATCACTTTTCAAAATTTTTTTATAACAATTATCACACTTTAATTTAATGTAAATATACCATATCATAAATATTTATTTTTCCTACGATAATACATGTAGATATAAATGTTTATAAAAAATAATTGATAGTCTTTTTTTTTTTATTTATTAAAAGCATTGTGATGTTTTTGCAATTGTTGCGATCATGATCATTTTACCGTTTATTATATTGTCTACATTAATATATATAAAAGTGTTGAAAGTACAGGCAAAATATTTAATACTCTTTGTTCTTTATATCTAGAGAGGGGAATGAAGAGAAGTCGACGGAAGCTCCCGCTGCTCCAGGTCCGGCTGGTCTCGACTATCGCGCGTCGATAAATTGAACAAGGCGACGAAACTAGCGAGACTCGATGGTATATAGAACAAACTATATAGTTGAAGAGGAAGGTGGATCGATTATCACCCGCCCAAACCGTTCTCTATATGCATAGATAATATATATACATATATAATGTATGTATATAATAATGCGTTTACATAACGTATGTGAGCATCAATAATTTACATGTAGGCTTGACCATGGCGTCATTGAGACTAGCTATTGCATTTGGGTTATATCAAACACGCACAGAATTCGATATGTATAGTAAAGATATTATTTATTCATTTTTTATTTTATATTAAATTTTTTTTCTTCTTCATTTTGTTAAAAAGAATCTTGTGAGCTAATCTAAATTCTCCATTTTCCCTGTCACTATTTCTTTGTGATTTTTTTTTTCATTTAATTTTCTCGCTAGTTCCTTGATTACTTTTCAATTCGTCTTCTTTTCTCTCTTCAATGTTCTTTTACTTTTGCTGTGACGTAATGGCAAGCACGACCTACGTTAGATTCAACACGAATGGGGTTGCATGCCAGGCGCGTAAGTCTATAAATAAAATAAGCTCTGTATCACTATGTGTGTGGGTGTGTGTATGTACATGTTGGTTAAATTATCTTGATGGTATTATTGGAGATGAGAATATGTTAAGGTATAAAGTAAAGCTTGAATGTTAATTGTCTATGTAATATAATACATTTCTTCATGTATATTGTCTTGTCTCTGAAGAATGTATATGAGGAAAATTGTGTTTTGTGAATTGTAGAAATAGTTGGAATAATAATACGAAATTTCTGTCTGTTTTCAACTTCGATATATATACAATTGTCTTTTTATTATGTATGATAATATGTTTTGTTGGTGGATTTGTGTGATATAAGGACATTTAATTTTGGATAGAGTAGAAAAAAAAATAATATAAAAAGAATAATACTAGAAAAAGTAATTTAATCCGGTTTTTTTTTTATATTTTGTGCTATCTAGATTCGAATCAAAAGAGGCGAGAGAGCGCAATTTCATCTACTTGGGGTTCACTGTAAATAGATAAAACTTCCTTGATAGTTGATATAGCATTGCGGAAGAGTCGGAAAAATATATAAAATGAAAATAAAAATAATAAAATTAATGTTTATCTTTTAACGAATATCTATGAATAGTTTGAGCCTTTGCTCTATCAATAAAAAGTAACAAAATGAAATGAAAGAGTCTTTTTATATACTGGAAATAATTTGTGGCATTCAATATTATTATG
>JAQQBR010000005.1:2398601-2409570 GCA_030347285.1 Microctonus hyperodae
ATAATTTTTATTGAAAGAGAATATATATGTGTATGTTTAATTTAATTTGTTTAAAATTTTATTTTATATTTTTCTAGTTGGAGAATAATTTTTATAAATTGTTTTGACCTTTACGTTAATATCTTGTGGCATTTTTTAATCTACATCTCGATTATTCTATGGTATATTAATGCGCATATCAGATAGACAAAAATTACGCGCATAAACATTTATGTATATGTATATAAATATATATTATACACGTGACCAAAGCATTTAGATCCGCGAGTGAATATAATTTGCGACGGTATGGACAAGAAAAATTAAACATATATCTATTTATATATTTTTTTTTATACATAACAGCATGTCTGATATATTTTCCTATACAGAGGGAGGTAATGTCGCGTGACTAGAACATTTAGATGTGCGATTTTGTACGCGTACCAAAGGTGATATGTAACTTAACACACTCACTTTTATATAGGTGATGTAAAAATAATTTAAAGAATAATTCTAGTTTTTATTTTATCTTCATATGGAGAATGGAAAATATTAAGTGACGTAATTGAGTATTGCGAAATTAATTCGATAAAGAAATAACCAAAAAATATTTTGATATATAAAAATAATTCAATTGAATAAATTAATTTTATATTTGTTAAAAAATAATTTTCTTTTTCACGTAGATTAAAAATTGTGTAACAAATTAATTTAATGAATAAGAAATTATTATTTATTATAATGTCATGAATTATTGTATATATAAACTTTGCTCTAGATTAAAAAAAATAAATTAAATATTGGTTTGTTGTTGAGTTGATTTTGTAAATCAGACAAGCCTCTAAAGCATTCGCTGTTGATCAATTAGCTGAAATTAACCATTAACTATATTAGCAACCACCTAATTGGTATCTCACTGTGCGCTACATCAGACACGATGATGCTCTTGCATCAATTCGAAAAATTAGAAAGGTATATAAATGATACATAATGTGTTTTAGTCTTGAAGCTCTTATAATTCTTCTTCATTCCCAGCGGTATAAAATACTAGAGAGAAAAAATATAAAATAAATAAATGGATTACAAGAATGAAACAAACAGTGCACACTAATGCAGATAGAAAAATATATATATCTTTGAGCAGCTGCATATATTATCATTATTTATATATGCATATACACAGCTAAAGTGAAATTACATAAGAGCGTGTTTGCATCGCGGAATTCCTTAATTACGGGAACGAAATCGCCTTGCGGAATAATTAACGAGTGAAGTTGTTGGTGAAGAATCCTGTGGCGATTCTCGGTCATGCGCGCACGATTTGTAAGTGGAAACGAGTCTAATATATATATATACACATGAAATTTAATGTGTATAAATATTTATGTAGATGTATTTGTAAATATATTTCTACTCTCTCTTTGTATTTGCTGTTTTTTTTTCTCTCACGTTCATAATTCATTCTCTCTTTCAGTTTATTTGTTTATATTTAATGTAATAAACTATATGTTTTATATATGTATTTTGAGAAATAAATATTACGAAAATTATTGATGCAAATATATTTTTAAAAAATAATTTTAGGAACATTTTTTTTTTTAGTTGAAAATTTTTTTTTATTATAGATTTTTATTTTTATAGATAAATTTTATTAATATTTGAACAATGAATTTATGAAATTTTATTTACGAATAATAATTATTATAAGATAATAATAATAATTTTTATTAATTTTTTACTTGTAATAATATGTAATTTTTTTTTTTTATTTTGAAGGGCAGGAAGAAATAATAATATTTTGTACAATTTTTTATTTGCAATAATATGTAATTTTTTTTATTTTGAAGGGCATGAATAAATTTTAAATATTGCCCTAAACATGATAAATTTTAATTCGTGCGTCAAAGAAATTAGGAAGAAATCGAAATTAAGCAAACGTGCATAATAATATTAAAAGAAATGAAAATGTATTTAATATTAAACTGGAGACAGGTTTGGCTCAATCAAATCCAGCGGTTTATCAAATGATTTTTCGATTACCCGAGAGATATTATGACTGTGTAATCGTGGCGCAATGTATCCACCAAATCCCTCAAGTCCTCGATGAAAGAGGCCAACACCACTAAGAGGAAATCCCGGAAATACTTCAACAGGATTTGCATCAAAAAATGGAACAGTATGATATCCCGCGTCTTTTTTTATAGATGAATGTTGAAACTGGATGAACTTATTTGAATCCAAATCGGATTGATAATTCTGTGCCAGAGTTGGATCATCAGGATCATTCAATTTAATTTCAGTTCTAAAAGCACATTGATAAACCATCAAAAATTGTATGAAAAAAATTATACAAATTTGCAAAGAAATATTTTCACTTGAGTTTTACCTTTGTCGTTGATAATCCAAAGGATTAAGAGGATATTCACCAGGTCTATACCACTTTTGATCTTCACCCAATAGTCCTGTACTATAATCGTAATCAGTTGCGTGAATGTGAAGCTCAAAACCACTGCCATCTTCGGTAATTTGAAACTTAACACCTAAAAATACCCAAAATTACACCGAAATATTTTTTAATCATTGATGAAAATTTGTAGTCTAGTTTACCTGTGACAACATAATCAGGATGAGCCATAACATCATCGAGATATAAAATATTACGTTCATCAAAAAGAACACCATAGGTAATATTAATTGTTTCATTATTGTTATCAACATTCACAGATTTCCAAGGTGCTTTAAGATTAACTGATCCACCTTTTGAAATTTCGCTTTGTTGTATCTGTAAATGTATCGCGTCATCGTGAAGAATAAATTTAACCCCCACAACAATCCTATAAATGTACAATTAAATTTTAATTCAATATTTTGTCAGTTATATTTAATTTTCAAACAAAAAAAAAATTAAATGGCGATGAGAGAAATAATGAAAAACTTAACCAGTTATTTTTTATATCTGATAATTGTGGCTCTAATAAAATTTTCATAACTTTCGGTTCATTAATTTTGATGGCATCAGAATAATCAGGAAAGTTTGATGCATTAGTAAAATTCACGGAGCATACACAGACATCATTATAATATAAACTGATGCTTAAATAACGATCAATTTCGTATATACTATTGTTACATTTTTGTGAATGTCCAAAAGTTTCTGAATCAGCGGTGAACCATAAAAAGCGAATTGTCCTTGGGTTAGAGGATAATTGAAACGTCTGGAAATTTATATATTAATTGTGATAAATTTGTTTGGGAAAATTCTATTGCATAAATTATTTGTGTACATACAGGACAACCGCGTATTGCACTGTATGATTTACAATTATATAGTGTAAATTTTTGTCGCTTATCAATTTTTATATCTTCACAACCTCCAGCTATGAAAGAACGCCGATGAGTTACTGCCTTTTTTATTGAATATTCATAATTTACAAGCACTTGAAATAATCCTTCCATCTCTAAAACATTGTTGCCTAAAAAAAGTAATGAATAATAATAATACTCGAGGGGTCATCTATATAATTAATTTTTTGTGATAATTTGAAATTAAGTTGAGAAATTAAATTATTGAAAAATATTGAAAACTTTTTGTTCAGATTATTTTTTCAATGAAACATTTCGAATTCTCATTATATATATTATGATTTTTTTATATAAATAACTGTGTGTTAATTTTTTTTTTTAATGTTAATGATCGATAAATAAAACGTTATTTTTATTTTATTTGATAATTAATATTGTATATTCCGAAAAAATTTATAAATATTTTTGATCGCTTGATATAACTTTTAACTTGGTGAATTAAATTTTATAATTGTGTACATGTATAAATATAATTACCCATTTTTGGATTGTAGATATTACATCGTTGAATTTTTGCTGGGAGAGTGAGTATGTAACGAATGGAATCTTCGATAAAGTTATTTAATTTTTCATTAAATGTTTGCTTAAACATTGTATACTCTTTGACGAAATTTGCTGTTGGAAATATTAAATGGATGATAAATCGGAATTTATATTATTGCATATCAATATTTATAAAGGAAGAATTAATTATATTCATATGTCATACCCTCATCCAATACAGACTGTACAAAATACGCTCGAGTAATCGTCGCAAATGCTTTGAATATAGTTCGAATGAAACTCATAAAAATATAATAAACCTCTTGTTGTTCCGAAATTAATTCATCACAAAAATCGTCACTACGTTCCAGCTTAAAAATTTTAATATTTCAACATTATACGACATTTATTAATCTTTTAAATAAAAAAACAAATAATTGGAAATTTTTTTTTTCAGTAAAGTTTATAAGTAAATTTATTTCTTGCCTTTCAGATTTGCAATATTAATTTTTTTTTGATATTTTAATAAAAAAAAAAAATTGTTTTATAATTATTTTGTTTTCCTAAAGCCCGATTAATAAACAATATTTATTTTAATAAATTTTTTCTAATGTACCTCTAAGACCTCAATGAAAAAAAAAAAAAATCATTTTAAATTAAAATAATTTTTTTAACTAAAAAACTCACTTGGATATTTTTAAAAATCACTGATAAATAATTTCCCTCGTCTATACCTCCAGCTGAAGATAATAAACCATACATTTCAAATAACGTAGACTTTACATTATTTTCATCCCATAAAACTAATTTGACAAAACTTTTTAATGTTTCTTCACTGTATCCATTATTTAATTTATATTCCTTGGCTTTATCAAACCAATATTCTATATTAGAAATGTACTTCACTAATTTATCTTTTATATCCTGTAAATTCAGATCAAGATTAACAGAAATCACCTCCTCTTCATTATAAATTGGATTTCCATATGGATTACTGTCAAAGTTCATCAACTGTGTCGATAATTCCTCCAAGTCATTTCTTATTAATTCCTTAAATTCTTCAGAGTTATTATTTCCTGATAATTCGTTCTTACATTCTCTTCCATCATACTCCCCAACTTCATATAAATAATTAACACAATCGTACAAATTTTTCGTGTTCTTATAATCTATTTCATTACCATAATTATAAGATGATGATTGTTTATTAATTATTAGAATTATTAATATACCAAGAAGCATGCTCGCCATTTTCTCTATAAAATAATACATAACTTATGATAAATTAAAGTTTGATATTTTATTTTACAAAAATTACAGGCTGGATTTGTCATTGAAAAAATATATAAATAGTTGAAAATAAATTTTAATATACATTTTTAACAATTGATAATTTTATCAAATGTTTAGAAAAAATTATATTTAGTTTAATATGATATATTTATTTCTATTTTATATTTTTATGTAATATTATTATTTTATACATGAGCAAAAATTTATTTCTGTTACTTACAAGTATTAATTATTCTCTCGTTCGAATTACAAAAAATATCTGGTTATTTCTTGACGAACAATAATTTATTTTAAGCAACTCAATAATTACTTCTGAACACTTCGACACTATTTTTCAATCTAATCCACTATTAGCAATCATATTAATGCCACGTTGATTTTTTCGATATCTAACAAGAAAAATTAAACATATTTGAACAAGTGAACATTGATTATTAGTTCAGCTTCATGTGTTATTACACATTAGAAGCAGAAATAAAATATTTTCTATACTACGTGCACACATGTATTCTTTTTCATTATCTAAAGATAATTTTAATTTATTTGAATAAGTACAAAGAAAATAAAAGTTTTCTGATAATATTTTATTGAAATATTCATCAAACTTTAAAAAATAAATTCAATATATAACCTTGGTGTATTTTTAAAAATATTACATAAATATTTCATTAAATGCTCAAATAATATTTCTTTTTTTTTCCTATCTAAGAAAATAATAAACCACAAAATTTAGTTTAATAATCAATTTTAATTACGTAAAATTTAATAAATCTCATGTTAAACAATTAAATAAATACATAAAATATTAAGACAATTCAGCTGTGTACATTTACATTTATTTTACATTCTTGTACTTAAATATATAAATTAACAAAAATAAAAATTTTCTTCACTGTCTCAGTGTTATAAATACTCATCCATTTAATTTTTTTTTTTCATTCCATCCTCTCTCCCATTCTTTATCTAACTATTTTTATGTTTAATGTGGTTACATATGGATAAATCTCGTTGACTCTCCTGTAATTAACGCGTATAGATCGTAACATAAACGCAATAGAACGTGTATAAACGTGTATACACACGTTGAATGCAGGCATTTCACGTCTATAAAAATGGCTGATGCCATTCGACGATAGAGTTGCAGGCATAAACAGACCCATGTGTATATACAGATATTCATTCAGAGGTAGGGAAAATTTTTGTACCTGTGAAATGTTTGCAACATGAAAACAGATCTTCAAGCAAACTCTTTATCTAAAAAAAAAAAAAATCATTTGTGAATGTTTATATGTAGATATCAACATGCTCGAGGAAATTGTTTATAGTCGACACATAATTTTATAGATAATTTTTTAACAAAATGAACAAAAAATAATATGAATTTTCAAGTGTAATAAAAATGTTTCTAATTGTTATTATTAAGTGTTACATTATTTATAAAATATTATTTGCAAAAAAATAATCTACATTTATCATTAAAAAATAAAAAAGCGTTCAAATATTTTCTTACTTTAATTAAAAAATAAATTTTATTAATTCATATTAAAAAAAAATATATTCAGAATTCTTATTTTCAAAATTCTTCCCTGCTCAGCAATAAATATTAGGTTTCATGAATTCTTTCATTTATATACCAACAGGTTGGCAGATCAAAAAAAAAAAATTAGAGAAATTCGAGCTAAAAACAGCATGGAAAAAAAAATAAATTATAAAACCAGGTGCTTTGTGTATACCGTAAAAAAAGCCAGGTGTGAATCTTTACAAAAATTTCGTGCTTAAATAAATCAATGATGTTACACCTGTCGCAAAAAAAAATAACAACAACAAACAAATAAATAAGAAATCCTGAAATTATCTCTTAATTCATCGAATAAAAAATCATCAAGTTCGATATAATTTCATAGATATTTATATAGCTAAAAGGGATGTAATAATATTAAAGATTTGCGATTTACAGATGCCCATCAATGGCAGATGGTCAGACACATACTGAGAATAATTTTTTAGTGTTGAGCATGCGCCACTGACTGCTTCAGGTCAGTATAATCAAAACGCTATAAACCAAGTGCCCTCTCTCAATCCCTTTCTCTACCATTTTCTCTTTCGCCTTTAGCTCATATATAAATATACTCATATACTCTTCATTCCTTTGGATACAATCAGCCAAGTGCACACAGCAATAAAATGAGCACAGAGAGAATAAGTTCTTTGCAAGTATTCATGCACATATATGTATATTAAAATTTTTTAACCTCTTCTTCATTTCCATTCTATTTATCTGCCATTGTGCTGCACCTTATCACACTGTTGCAATGTACAAATCAATCATTGCTTTCTATTAAAACACCCTATTACAATAAAAAAAAAATTATAACAATAGAATAAAAAATATTTGCCAATATTAAATTATTTGTAGCGCTTCTTATTAGCAGGTAAATGATTAAATTAAATTGGAATAATGTTTTAAAGCACAAATTAGGTTCTATTGAAAATAAAATTGAAAATATAATACATGTGTATTAGCCCAGATTTTTTTAATAAAGTATAAGGTGCATCAAGGAATTTTTTTATACTTGTGGATGGATTGGAATCATCAGAATCAGTGGGTTATCGGTCATCGGGGCTCAGGGGCAAAGTGTAAGCATTCATCATTGTGAGACGAAACTCAGTGAGAAATATATTTACTTGGTGCCAACTCAATTAACACTACGTCTCTTTCAACGATGAATGGAGTATACTATCTTTATGCGCGCTAAGTTGGGGGCATTTGTGCATCAACTGATGGTGCTGTCAATGGAAATGTAGTAAAAGTTCATGGTGAGATGATTATGAATACATTGTATAGAACTTTGATAGAATGTAAATATAAATGTTGAAGTGAATTAAGTTATGTTTTGATGATGTTGAGACAAAAATTAAATTATGAAAAATTTATGGGTAAAAAATAATCGAAATTCAAATCACTGTAACTTTGTTGATAATTATGATAGAAATTTATTTGGGTGCTCATTTTAAAGGGAATTTTATCTATTTTTCGGAACATATCTTAAAAACAAAAATCCATAGACTCATTCAAAAGTTACATAATTTTAAAAAATATCCTGTACGAATTGATAATTATTTTTCGATAAGATTTATGAAAGCTCGCAAAAATAAAATAATTATCGCACAAAATTTTTCATACAACCATTCGAAAGCTATATTTCTCCTCTTTCATTTGAGTACTTGATCATTACTCTGCGATTTTTTTCACACGAATTATGAATTATTAAACAAGCATTGTCCGGAATACATTACAATTAAAATTGTATACAAAATGAAAATCAATCACTGAAGTAAATTTAAAAAATAACTAATCGTTTAAAAAAAAATATTTATATAAATTATTCACAAAGGAGACAATATTCTTTACTGTTTTAAACTGCTTTTATTTTTACACAGTAAATTCTAATGCACATATTCTGTAATCTTTTTATGTTACTACAAAATAAGGGTGCGAAGAAAACTTATGGCATCATCATCATTATCGCCATTATACCAAACCACTTCACATCTCTTTTATCGTATGTTTCACTATATCCTACATACTACTATATACCTATACATATACATGTTACAAATACATACAATTGTACACACATAGTGCACTTGAATGACGGAGATAAAATGGAAGTTGATGGGAATATATTCCGCGCAACAAATTTAGATGGCATAAAAACGAGCAGTAAAGTCAATGTCGAAAGTGTTTCGTCGGTGAAATTTTATATAAAAATAAGGTATATACTTATAAAACGATATGAGTAAAGTAAACCGAACCTGCGTACAATCATACACTCACACAAATTCCATATAAATATATACGATAAGAAAAAAAAAAAATTACAATGCTCTCATATTTTTTTGTAAACAATAATTTTTTTTCTGTTACGATTTTCATTAGATACATAGTATAAATTTACTTTTACATATACATATATATTTATATTTTATATATTTGTAATAATTAATATTCATTTATAATTAAAATTAATATTCAATAATTATATTCCACTTTAATTTATTTATTCACATGATAAAAAATGACTAAAAAAATTGAAGACTTTATTTTTTTCTTTTTTCATTTTCTTACAGACATCTCCAAGCAAATCTCGTCTGACAATCAAAGTTTATTTCTGTCCACGTTGGGGTTAGTGAATGTAATGTAAAAAATTTCAAACCATGACCTTGCGCCAATAAAAAAAAAATATACTTACTATTTTATCTTGCTCTCTACTACATGGTTTTCCTCTGGTGAGTTCATTGTGCATACTGCAGTTGTAAGTCATTTCATCAAGGCGTCCCGACGCCCATTCCCGCATACGTCGACACTAAGTGACGCGACGAGTGACGTTTCATTAACACTCGACCAGTTGCGGAACGATGCATCCACTTTAAATATGGTAGAACATACATACATGTACGTCCACCTTCACTATCAAAGTAGATAACTAAGTTGACTGGACAGGAAAAGGACGGGCCCTCAATGAGGATAAAATTAATATGATGAAGCAATGTATATGTGAATGTGTATACAAGTGAACTTGCACACGCCATCAGACGTGGGAAGTGATTGATTAATTTGATGCTGGGTCAACGATCGTGAGAGCAACTTATGTGAGTCGTAAAAATTCATCTATTGAGATAAACTTATTTATTGAATTGTTTATTTATATTTCATTATTAATATACATTTAAAAAAAAAATATTTATTAATTCTTATAATATTAACTTACACTGAATTATTTTTTCATAAAATAAAATAGTAAAATAATTTTTCTTTATTAATTTATTTGCACAAAAATAAATAACAAGAAATAAAAATTTTTATTATTTACACAAAGATATATATTATACATAAAAAAATTCGTGAATCCATATTTATCCACACACGTATACAAATATAAATAAATATACACATAGAAATAGTTTTCCATTTAGATATATGGAAGTAACTGCGGATCTGTATAAAATTTGCATCGTATTTAGCTTCATCGACTGTGGACATGGTCCTGAAGACTGCGAATAACATGTTTGGACCTGCACAAGTCTCTCAGAAATCAAGTATACTATACAAGTAAACGTATAGACAAGAAAAGGTAAACATTAGTATTGGTTATTTTATATACATACATATATATACGTATAAATGTAATGTAAAAGTAAATGGTTGAGTCAACGTGAACGGTAAATCAAGATGGAGGGATTTTACGTAATGGACAAGCCAAAGCTACATCTTAATTAGGGAAAAAAGATGAAAAAAAAAAAAAATAACATCCGTTTGTACAGATCCTGGCAGAAGTTAAGGCAAAGTCTCTGGTTGCATTCTCATTAACGTCCACTGCAAGACACACATTCACATTTATTTATATGTGTATTTATTCATATGTATATATAAACAAATGCTACTGCAGTGTGTATATACAGGGAGAAGAAATAAGAGTTTATATTTTCAACTCGTGTGTGCTCATATATGCACACACCCAACGTCTATTTATCTTGTGCCCACGGATTCGTAGAAAGATGCGTTATATCAATGCCTATGTATATATACATGTGTATATATGTATGTAAGGATGTAGATATATTTTTTTTGTCATTTATCTGAGGGTGATAATTGATTCTTGCATGGTGAATCGTTGCACGTGCTGAAAATATCTTTATCGACATTTTAAATAGTGTAAAATATTTATTTTTATTATTTGTTTATTTATTTATTTATTTATTTGTTTATGTGTAATATATAGTTGCGATTTTGATGCAGGAATAATTTGAAAGAATTTTTTAAATGTTAATAATGCTTGTTAAAAAT
>JAQQBR010000005.1:2435656-2452530 GCA_030347285.1 Microctonus hyperodae
GTAATAAAACTATAATTTTAAACTTTATAACACTACCAATAAATATAACAATCAATACAAACTTCATAACGTCTTAAATAATTACGATAAATTAACGTAAATTAATAAATCAGATTCAATTATATTTTCAAAATAAAAAATTCCACTCGATAATATAAAATAAAATAATGACCCTCCAACACATTTATTTAAAAATAAATAAATTATTTCAATTTCCTGCAAATTATCAAACAAACAAAAATTAACATAATCAATTAAAATAAATTAAAACAATTAAAATATATAAACGAACATAAGTGCAACATGTACGTGGACGTCGTGACTGGATTTCACCTACGTCACCGCGTCGTCCACTTCTGTTTAACAAAATAAATCGACAAGGATACGGCGAGTGTTGAGATATAGGTGTCTTTATAGATATACACAAAGAAGTGGGAGCGGAAGCGAGACGAAAGGACAACGAGAGCAATGGACAGAGTGGGAGATATCGCGATTCATGAGAGCAAGGTAAGACCAATGCAAAACAACACAACGAAATACTGCCAAGAGATGGTAGAACAAGTCCAACCTCTTGCGGTCCACGGTCTTCACAATCTCCCAACAGTTTCAAACTCGCGTTCGAGCAGTGTAAAGCTTTTCAGAGCTGTTCACTGATGAATAAGAAAAAAACTTGAGCAATCCCGGATGCGTGATCAATAATTATATCTATCGATCAGGATGCGTGGAGGCTCCTCATTAAACATTTAATAAATATTCTTTAATTATTTGTCATCAATTAAATCAGTGAAAATTCATTCAATATATCATCTACATAATTTAAATTCTCTACCAAAATGTCTAAATTATCAAACAAAAAAAAAAGGGAAATATTATTAATTAAAATAAATTAACAAGTGAGTATTTTTAATTGATAAAAAATTATTTCCACTATATTTTTTGATTTATATAATTTTTTTTTTCTTACACGTGAGTGAATAGATTTATATTCAGAGCTCGTATCATCAGTGAAGTATATAAACAGATGTAAAATTCTTAAATCGTTTTCTGTTTATTATATACATGCATGTATATAACAAATAAATACTTATATCGACTACGATATATCTTTAAATGGATCGTGACACTTGAATGTTAACGCTGTCCATAAATTTGAACCTCACAGATATTGCGACATTATTTTATACACCAGAGTAAGTGTATAAAACCGGCAGGAACGTGAATATGCAAGAATAAACACGTCTCTGAGAATAAATACTACGTTGAATTTATTTATTTATTTTTTTGTGGTAATTATGATAATGGCAATGGTGGTGGTGGTGGTGGTGATGATGTGCAATTTATTTGAAGGCCATTCATTGGAACAAATAATAATTGCCAAGGGATAATTCACAATTGAATGGAAAAAAAAAAAATTTAATAAATAAATAAATATATAATATCAAGTATAAAGTGAACTGGGTAATTCTAAACTTATTACATACGTATGTAAATGTTTAAAATGCGTGGACGTTAATACATTGGGACTTTGATATAAAGTATGTATGAATGAATAAACTTGCAAGTTGATGTGGAAATTAATCATGAGTTAATAGGCAAACAAATCATACTTGATATATTTTTATATTAACGTGAGATAAGAATAAAAAAAAAATTTTTAATTGATAATTAAATGAATGGATAAAATTTAAATAGATAATTGCATGACAATTATGATTTATCAATCGACACATCAAGCACCAACAATGTCATCAACACATAAAGCATCAGCGCGTTTGCAACAACGTAAATTACAATCGACTGCATCAAAATTATTGACATCACGATCAAGAACAAATAGTGACATTGATAATAAACCAGTGGAACGTTTTCGTGGACGTTGTCGGGTTCAGTGGAGTGAAAAACATGTGAAGGAAGGTTTAGTACTTGTACAAGAAACGCAATTAGCACGAGTTGTAAAGACTGGACCAATTTCTGAACACTATGAAATTGATTCGAAACCATTTGCCAGGTGTGTTGATTATTTTTATTTTATTTTATATTCATTATTATTTATTTTATACATGTATTTTATACCAGTTATTTTTTATCTTTATATTTATTTCTTATAAAGTAAATTAAATATTTATTATTTAATATTATATCAATGATATATTTGGAATATCTCAAAATTTTTGATAAATTTTTAAAATTAAAATATCTTGAAGAATCGTCAAGTTTAAAAATTTTTTTTATCTTTTTATTATGATATTTAAAGGTTAATTAATTAGAAATATGAACAATTATTAATTCATTACGCTTTAATAAACAATTTGATTAATATGTCAAAACACGTGTTATTATATATTATAAATAAATGATAAAAATAACTTGATAAATAAATCACAAGACATACATTGTCATTAATGAATAATTTTTATCATAATTTACTAAATGCATATTTAAAATAAAATATTTTTATTTATTTTTATTTATTTTTATTATTTATTATTTATCGATTATTAATTTAAAAATTATTTATATGTTTGTGGTTTATTTTAAAATAATCGTGTCAATATGTGAAGAATAAAAAAAAATTAAATTATCATAAGGTGACAATGAAAGTGAAGAAAAAAGTGGAGGAGTAAATTATTACACAATTTGTTGTAAAGGTCGTTGACGTCATCATTATCATCATCATCATCATCATCATCATGTAGCGGATTCACCCACCGACACAGTATCATTCCAATATATTTATTACTGATGCCGGTCAAATATATATTTACATGTGTATATAAAATGTTTATAATATATAAAATATGATCAATCGTATGACCAAGATCGCAATCGTTTCGTGTCTCAACTTGTTCGATAGACGATCGTGTATATATGTATATACAGTGGCGTACGTGGGTCGAAAGGTTTTGTTGGTTCCCCGTAGGCGTTAAGAAGGTTATACAAATCGGCTTAGATCGTCATGTATTTATTTATTGATTTTCTTTTTTTATTTATTTATTTTTTCTTCAATTCCACTTCAATAGTGTGAGGAAAAAAAATTTTTTTTTCTCTCTATTCATTGCTTTAGACAGGTGATCGTTTGATATTAATTTGATTTATGTCTATCAAGCTTTTAATAGCATAATTATCATTTGAAATGTGTCATAGATCTTGAAAAAAAAAAATTAAAAAAAAAATTCGCTGTTTTAATTTTTTTTTTATTTAGAATCAATTTTTCTAACGGTTTAATATTTTTTTATACAAGTGGAATATGAATGAAATATTTAGAATTAATATAAAAATATTAAAAAAAAATGTTGGTTAATAATTTAAAACGAAATATTATAAAAAATATAAATTTTAAATCAAAATAAATTTTTTTATAATACAAAAGAATAAATTATTTGTACTAAATATATTTTTACATCAATAAAAAAATTAAATTCATTAATTAAAATTCATTATTCTTAAATAATTTTATTATAATTAAAATATCAAATAATTTTTGTATAAAAATTAATTTAAATATCGATAATATTTTTATTTTCTTCTTCGAATAAATAATTCAAATTCATTAATCAATTATCCAATTAATATCTCACAACAATCTCCTTAAAGTACAGAAATATCCAAAACAAAAAAAAAAAATTTTTTTTTCACTCCATATAATATTATAAAATTTATTTTGCACTAATATAATAAATTATTCAGCGCCTGCGAGCAAGAAAATATTTGACAAGCGGAACAAAATTAAACCAAGTACATTTAAATTATATTTATACCTATATATATATTCCTTTTTTGGTACCGCCATGATGATTATAAATCTTCATTGCCCGCACATAAATGTACTCACACATAATTACAATACTCACTGAAGCTTTTTGATATTAATATCACGTTTGCCACATGTATACATACATTTTCTTATAATCCATATTAATATCGTACATAAATTTTACCATGAATAATATACATTCAAACAATATTCGCTACATATACTTACACATATATGTACATAATTTTTTTTATTTCCGCAAAGTGAATGAAACGTAAAAACGATTATTAATGTGACGTGTTTAAAGGTCATTGTTATAAAGAGAAATTTGATAAAAATGACGATAAAATTTTTAAAATATTTTTCACATCATTTTTTTTTTAATTTATTTATTTAAAGAGAGGAAGTAATATATAAGTGCGTGAAATAACCTTGTCAGGCGCCGCGGCGCCGACCTTGAATGGAGGAGTAATTTAATTGAGAAAAAAATAAATAAATAAATAACACGAATTGAAAATAAAATTCTGATACTTGTTGCGAGAACGATTAATCAATTGTGATGTTATACAATTGTTTAAAACGAATTATTTTAATTTTGTTTAATTAAATTAAGTAATGTAGTCAAGTAGAAATAATCATGCAAGATCAGACGAAATGTTTGAGAGAAGAAATTGATTGATATTTTATTTTTTCTTTGTTTGTTTCAGTGGACAGTGGGCAAAGGTTTATCGGTGTCGATCGATATCCACTGGTATATTATATGCAGCCAAATATTCATCAAGGACACGTTTTAATACTGACTGCAGTGCTGAGTTGCGACACGAAATTGCTTTGCTGTCTTTATGCTCACAATCGCCACGAGTCGTTCGACTTCACGATGTTTATGAAACTCCTAAAGAAATTATTTTAGTTATGGAATAGTAAGTTTATTTAGTTATAATCATTATTACGAAATAAATAATTAATATTATAAATTTATTTATTTTATAAATCATAAGAGTGAATAAATATATTTATTTTTTGTTCTGATTAATTAAATTGATTCTAATATTTTTTTAATTCTTTTTTTTTCTGGGAATTAAATAGTGCCCCTGGTG
This sequence comes from Microctonus hyperodae, assembly GCA_030347285.1. NCBI lineage: Eukaryota > Metazoa > Arthropoda > Insecta > Hymenoptera > Braconidae > Microctonus > Microctonus hyperodae. Next base: position 2,440,508 of record JAQQBR010000005.1, read on the forward strand.
GTGATTTGCAAACACTAATTGACGGTGATTTGGTACCACTCGAGGGTGATGTTGTTCATTTTGTAAAGCAACTGGTGGAAGGACTCGCCTACCTCCACGAAAGAAATATCGCTCATTTGGACATCAAGGTAAGATACAAACAGTGAAACGTGAAAGCTGCTTTTTAAAACTACCCGATTATTTATAATTATATATATTTAATTACATGACTGATAAAATTTTCTTCTTTCTTTGCGTGATATTAAATTTATTTTATCTCATTTATCCATTTAATTCCGGGATTCATTTTAAAAAATAAACAAATAAATATTTAATACTTCCTGTATTACAAAAACCAGTTTTTCTTTTATGGTAAAAATTTGTCATTTGTTTTTTTTTTTTTTAAATATTAATGTCACAAAATAATTTTTATTATCATGATATTTAATATTAAATTATAGAAATAAAATTTAATATCATTTGTATTTAATTAAATTAATTTATTTATTTATTCATCGTTCATTATTTGCTCGTTAGAATTTTTTGATTTGTTTATTTTTTCTTTGCGACTACTGAAAATGTAGAGAGATGGTTTCACATTTAATTACGATAATTCAAGCGTTGTCCAACACCGCGTGGCTTCAATGTGGTGTAAGGTACAGAGAGCGACGGCGATTTGCGATAAGCGTACGTGAAACAAATTGGATTTCCATTTACGGGAATTGCGCGCAGAACAAAGGATCGTATAATGCCTCATGGATCCTAGCGCGTGTGTTCGTCGACGCGTAAAATAATGACCACATATAATTCATGCACAGGAATAAAATAAAACCACAAAATAAACAAATAAATAAATAAATATACTTATATATACAAATAAGAAATAAAAAAAATAAAAGTAAATGACAGGAGGACAAAAAAATGCAATTACATGTTTTATTCAAGGACAATTGTTTATAAATAATTTTCTTTTTCAAAATAGGCATTATTTATAAATAATTATTTTCTCAATTTAGTTTCCCATTTATTTTTTTTTTATTTATCAGGATTTTCTTAGAAGACAAATTCTTCGGTATTTCATTTTGCAAATGACGCATTTTATAAACAAACAAATTGAAATGGAAATTAATATATATAGATACATGTGTGTATATATATTTTTTTTTATGGGATAAATGTTTATGTGACTAATCTACAGGTGTAACTGACTTGGAAAATAAAATAAAAAAAATGTGAATTTTAAAATTGAGGAAAAAACAAAAAGAAAAAAAATTTTTTTTTAAACAATTTGTATATTGTTAAATAATATATAAATATACTATTATATAATTTAATAAAAAAAAATTAACACTCGATTCAAACATATAATATAAACTTAATAATTAAATAATTATTTTAATTGTTATAATTGAATTACTAATCTTTATTAAAAATAAATTTTTAATTCACGACTTTAAAATAATTAATAAACAATAGTAATTAAATTTTAATATATTTCAAGTAAAATTAGTTTATTTAATATTTTATTTTTCATAATTTTGAATTTACAAATTTATTTTTAATGCAAATATTTTTATTTCTTTCCCATATATTCAAATACACATATTTTTTTTTCTTCTCAACACGTTCCAATCTACACACGCCAATCCGATTGAATTTCTTATTATATTCCATCTCATATAATGATCTTCTTTTTTACTCTTCTTCTTCTTCTTCTTCTTCTTCCTCGATTCAAAACAACAAATATACATACAATCCTTTTTTAGTTGTGGCCTCTCGCAATTACTCCAGGCGAATCGCGTACGACTATCTTTCACTATTAATCTCTTGTATATTCTCGTTGGAAAGTCGACGTGCAGTTACACTTTTTATATTTATTTTTATTTTATATTTTTAGTATCTTTTTCTTCTTTGTACACTTCTTCGTATATCAGGTCATAAACATCAGGATTTACTCTCTATAATATATATTTTAATTTAAGGTCATAGCAATATAAACATAAAACATTCTCAAATTTTTATTTACAAATTTTTATTCACAATCAAATCACATTTTCTTTCATTATATTAATTTTTTTTTTTTAATACTGATAAATTATCTTCGAATCTTACACTTTATCTTTTCATATTTTTTTCTTCAAGTTGATATTTATGTTTATTGTTATATAAAAAATTTAATAAATACTCTTTTAGGTATTTAAAAATTGCGATGGAAGATTTAAAGCATTGATAATTAACTTCAAAAAATTTTTAAAAATTTAAATCTGATAGATTGGAATCGAGTGGAACTGTGGTGGACTTGATGATTAACTTGTGTGGCAATTTAATTGTGTGACACTCTTGTTCTTTGTGTGATCTTGAACAAATATTTTATAGGACAGTGTGCCGCCGTGTGATGACTCGAATCACCATATACAGATTTATGGTCAGAGACACAGAAAAGGGTTACAAGTCACGCTCAAATACGACACGTCGGCATTCAAACACACAACTTGTATATACGGCTGTTGTCCTGATGCTGTTGTTTTTCCGATACTTGTAATATATTAATGTCATTCAGTAGCTTCATTCCCATTTTGGCTACTAAACCAATTATCGTTCATCTCTTTGGTTATGAATTATATACACTAGGGTGTGCCAATTTTAGGCAACTTTTTTTTTCAACTCGAAAGCAGCCTGGAAATTTATTATTGGATGGGGAAAAAAGAAGCATGTTCAAAGCAGAGCTTTTAATTTTAATATTTAAAACTGGCGGTTTGTAATTTTTCGATTTTTTATTTAAATAACATTAGGAAAAAAATTTTTTTTTTTATTTTTGTTCAAAATAAAATATGTATTTCCCATTTGATAATTACCACTTTTTCATTAAGTTACAACAATAAGAAAAAAAATTATTATTTCCATAAAAAAAAAAAAATTACAGTAAACATCCCCTTCAAGGAAATCACCATAAAAAGTCATTATAAAAATAAAAATAAATTTTTTTTATTCTGCATTCGCCACATTTTCTATTCATCCTTCCTTCTTTCATTATTATTATCATCATTTATTTATTTATTTTCTTCCCGTTAACTCTTATTTATTATCGTCATAATTTTTCATTTTATTTTTGTCCAACGAAAGCGTGCATTGTATACATACACATATAGACGCATGTGATCAGCGGAGGCGATCTCCAATGGTCAGTGGGCACACGCGTTTCTTGAATCGACCACACCCTGTGTGCACAACTCCTTCAGGGTCTCTTTTATTCTGTGAATCATTCGTTGATATCGCGGGCACTTCATTCTACTATTATAAATAAAATAAATGATGAATCTAAAAAGGAAAATGACAGCCATATTCGCAGGATATTAAAAAAATTTTACATTTGAATATTTTAAATATTTTATTAAAGGATATAAATAACATCACACAATAAAAAAATAATTATATTATTATTTAGTAATAATATAAATTAAAATATAAATTAGACTTTCACTCATACAATTTTCTGCTATCTCATGTAACTATAATATACTCAATCGCATGAAGAATATATAAAACCCGTAGATTCCCACGTTCATATATATTATAAGCAAAAAATAAAATAAAATAAAATAAAATAAAACCTGCATCAGCCAACTGCTTTTCTTTCGTGTTTGTACATGTTTACTGGAGCTTGTGTGTTGTGTCAGACTGACTTATTTATAATACAGCGGCGTGTAATGGTAAAAGAGAGAATAAAAGACCGTAATATATAATACAAATGGATCAGTCAGGATTTTGTATTTATATACGTATGTGCATGTATACAGATATGGCGATTGAATAGTTCTTTAGTAATGTCAATATATAACTCAACTCATTGGAAAGTCAACGACTCACTTAGCGGCAATAAATTAAAATTATTATTTATTTATATTATATTTTTAAAAATGTGTTGAAACGTGCGTTGGTTGTGTTTAATAATACGTTTATTAATGTGTTTCAGCCGCAGAATCTTGTGATGATGGGTAGTTTTCCCGAGTGTGATGTTAAGCTTTGTGATTTTGAGATATCACGAGTTGTATTAGAGGGAACTGAGGTGCGAGAAATTCTTGGGACACCTGATTACGTTGGTGAGAAAATATATAATTTACGAATTAATTATTTTATAAAATTTTTAAAAATTTAAAGAACAAATTGAAATAATAAAATAAATTATTATTTGTATTTCTGAATTTTTTAGCTGAAATAATTTGTTTTATTTTTCTCTGGGAATTTATTTATATTATTACTTTGATATTTCAGCCCCGGAAATTCTTCATTATGAGCCAATTACATTGGCAGCTGATATGTGGTCACTTGGTGTTACAACATATGTTTTATTAACTGGATTTTCACCATTTGGTGGTGAAACTGATCAAGAGACATTTCAAAATATATCATTAGGTGAAGTTGATTTTCCGGAAGAATTATTTGAAGATGTGTCGACACAGGCAAAAGATTTTGTCGCAAAACTTCTCGTGCTGGACCCAAGGTATTTTTTAATAAATATATTAATAAAAATATTGAATTCTAATTTTAATTAAAAATTCCTAATGAATAAGAACAATTAAACACTTAAAAAAAATCACTATTCATTTATAATAATACCAATGATTTTATGCTATATTAATATATTTTTTATTTATTTGTTCGTTTCCATTCAAGCGCACGGATGACAGCAAAACAATGTCTGCGACATGATTGGTTGCATGATGCTCCAACTCAAGCATCACCACATTTACGAAGATATTTATCAAAATCACGCGAAGTATTGCTGGAGCGCGTTGTGAGCCGTGAAAATTTACGGCGCGCTACATTAATAAATCAAACAACAAGTCAAGCAAATTTAACTGAATCTAAAGCACAAATTTGTGGTCTTGTCGGTGGATTAAGTCAAAGTGAAATGTGCTTAAATTATTCATTAACTGATAGTCGCAGTAGTTTAACAAACAGTGATTGTTACATGAGTCCAGCTAATTCACAATCAAGTCTTAATTCATCGCAAACAAGTATTGCTACAAGTCAAGCGAGTTTAGTAACTAGTCAAAGTTATTTATTGAATAAAGAACAAACTCAAGGACTATTAAATCGTGCACAAAGTCGTTCACAAGCACATTTAAATCACATTACACGTCGAGGACTTCTTTCACGTATGCGGAGTTTGAGTCAAATTCAATCGCAAGCTTGTTTAATAAGCGAAAAATTGACACGACAACGCGAACAATTAAATTCAATGTTTGGTAGTAAATCACAAGGTAAATTATATGGACTTAAATGTTTATCAAAGTCCCAGGGTGTTTTGGATATTTATCGTAGTTTAGAGTCAATTAGAAATATTAAAAAAATTAAACGTAAAGACCGAGCAATTACCGATGAATTATTACCGATATTTCAACAATTTGACAATAAAATTATCGTTAATTCTGGTGGTATTGAACGCTCTGAAAGTGCTGGACAAGTTATGATTGGTGGATCGTTAGAGAGTGGACTTTATTCGAAAAATGAAAATTTAAATGGCGATAATCCGGAGGAAAATATAACTGAAAAATATTTTGAAAATAATTGTACAAATAGTTTAAATAAAAATGAAGAAATGGCAATTTTAGTGGACAGTCAAAATGAAATGAGTGATGAATTAATTGTTGAGAAGGATAAAAATGAAGTTATTGAAACAGAGGAAAATTTTGATAGTCTTCAATCAATGGAATCGGATACACTTACAGAGGATTCTGATGAAATATCGATAAATCGTAAAGAACATTTGAAAAACCCATCACATCGACAAAATTCTGATATATCATCGCATTCAAATAATTCCGTTAATTCCGAGGACAAAGATGAACATTCAGAAACAGAAAATGACGAGCCAAAATATACTGTTGCCCAATTAGTTTCAGCATTTAATAAACATCAAGAAGTTGCATCTAAAACAAGTTTAGAAGCAATAATGACGGAAAAACGTGTTAATGAAGAGACATTTCCAACTGGACCAAAAGCATTAAGATTATTTATTCCTGATATTAATATAAATGATCGTGGAATTGTTCGACGAAAAACGAGTTATAAACCGCGAAAAAATTGGGAAGAATTGAGAAAACAGAATGAAAAAAATGAGGGAATTTTAAAAGATTTTAATAATGATTCAGGTAATGAAGATGAAGAAATAATTATTCAAGAGACAATTGATATTACTGATTTAAAAAAGTTTTCATTTGATGATAAAAATAATATTTCAAATGATAGTTGGTCGTGTCAAACATTTTCCGATGGTATTGAAGAAACATTTGATAATCGGGACACAACAATTGATGAGAAATATAAACAATGCGTTGATGGCGCTAAATCTATTAAAGAAATTGAAATTAAAAATAATGATATAACAAATGAAATAGTTACAACATCAATTACAATTGATAGTAAATTATCAGAGCCAATATATACAAATTCACGAACGTCTTATCAACGTGAACGTTTACCAAATTATATTTATCCAGAAATAATGAGCACAGATATAAGTGAAATAAATGATAATAGTCGTGAAAATGAAATGAAAAATAAATATATAAAATTGAATAAAACGTGCGATGATAATTTACCACAATTGGAAGTAAAAGCTGATAATTCAGTGAATTTAAAAGACATACTTCAAAAAGTTGATTGCAAACATATTGCGCAGAAGAAAAATATGGAAAAATTACGTAAACAAACGTCAATAACGAAAAATATTTTAAATGACAAATTAACAATTGAAGATGCAAATAATAATGAGAATTCCGATAAAACAAAAAGTGAACCACTGTCGGAATCATCATCATCATCATCGTCATCAGCAGCAGTATCAGTTGGTGGAAAATTAATTCATGATGAATCAACTAAATTAAATTTATCATCGTCATTCATTAGATCCTCATCATTATCAAGCGAAGCCAGTAATATAACGCCCTCTGTTTTATCATCTGAAATTGAAATAACCTCTCTTAATGATATTGGTAGCAATGTCAGTGGTGCCAATTTACGCAATGAAAAAGAATTAAAACAAAAACGGGAATCCCAACGAAAAGAAATTGTATCAAAGAATTATTACATTGAACGAAATGATGGGAAAAAAAATACAATTACACCTGAAGAGAAAAAAAAATGGGGCAAGGTATGCACAGGATCTTACACAAGAGCAATGGAAAAATTTAATGGAAAAAACATTGAGAAAAAAAAATCATTAAATCCAATAACAGCCACAACAAAACAATCGGAAAAAATTCGACGTAAAAGTAGTCCGGCAATGTCACTTGGCGGTGGATCTTAAAATTCAATGAAAGATTTTATTATATTTTATTTTTCTCTCAGGTTTTATAACATATTTATCATCATTATCGTTAAAAAAAAAAAAATGATTCCAATCTCTCTTTATTTCTGTTTATTTCCTCATTAAGACTGAGCATGAACCATGCGCCGATTTTTTTTCTTTTTATTTTATAATTTTGTTTTCTTCTTTTTCTTCTCTAATATATTTCTTTATTTTTTTTTATAATCGTCATGTGGGTCGTGTATGGACAAAGATAATCGATATCGCCTCGCGTTGACATTTTCTGGAAAGCCTCGATCTAGATTCCATTTCTTAATCGTGTACATTCAGCAGATTTATGTCTCTATCATGTGAAACCGGTTGCATTTATATATACAATATAAAGCGGTTGAAAAACGTGTCACTTGATGTATGCCAACGGTGAAGTCGATTCTATAAATCTATCTGCAATTGTACAATTGTATTTTACGGTCAAAAATAATGAAATATAGAGGTCAATGGTAAATTATTGAATACAATTTTTTCGATGCCTTTTGGAAGTTTTTCACGCGCATTATATACACATACAAACAAGATAAATTAGTATATACATATACTCGTCGATAATTAATTGATATAATTAATTAATATAGAACTGATATAGATAAATAGTTTTAAAGCAATTATTCATTTTAATTACACAATTAAAGAGGTTGTTGAATTTATAAAAATTAAAATTAAATTCCGAAATTTTATTCAATGAGTTATAATTTTTCTTGTTAATTAGAATCATTTGTTCAGTTATTCAATTTTCATGATCAAGACTCAAATATTATTACGTAATATGTTTTACATGACAATAATTAAAGACATTCGTATACGACCTTGCAATGCAAATCACTTAATGTGTAAATTGCAAGGTAAAATAACAATGAAACTCTGATATTTATAAACGGTATGAACACGTGCGTTTTTGAATATATAATTAAACAAAATCTTTCCGGCATTTGTGTAGAGAAATGATTAATTAATAAATTAATTAATGACATTATAATGTATGATATATGTAAATGAATCATTTACAATTTATATAAAAATACTTTACAACTTATAATTATGAAGTTTTATAAACAATTGATTATTCATGATATTGTTACTGTAAAATTTAATTGAATTATCTGATGAATTAATTAACATTCATGTAGTTAATGCCATTTTTGTATTACTTTACCAATTTTGATTTTCATATTATACCCATGCGTAGGCGCAAGTGGATTATTCAATACGAATTATTTATGTAATTGCGTTTTTATTTGAAGCAAAAAAGAACAAAAAAAATAATAAATACAATAATTACAGTTTAAAATCGATAATATTCAAAATATTCACTAGATATAGAAGTATTTTCTATTAATTTGAAGAGTATCGGTGCCCTAAATAGTTAACTAGAGGATTTGAATTTTATAATCCATTTTTTTTTTCGATATTATAAATTCATTGTAATTTTTCTCTATTTAACTAATTACTGGATGCTGCTCTTTTACCATTTTCTCCTACTTGTACATATTACACTAAAAACGCTCCGGTTAATTGTAATAAAAAATAAAAAACGAAAAAAAAATAAATAATAATCAATTATTAATAAATTATGATTTTATACTTCGTACACTAAAATTTTGGCAGTGGAATAAATGATTTAAAGGAAAAGAAAAAAAAATGATTCCTTCATTAAAATTAATCATTTATTTATATATATATTTTTTTCGTTTTATTTTCATTAAAAAAATTGATTCCATTGTAATTTATTTTTTTTTTTCAATCGATGTGTCTTCATGGTCAGAAAATATAATAATCAAATATGTATATGTATGTATATATTCATGTATACATATGTATGTATGCATGTCTATAATTATAATTTGTATTTATTTCCATCATTCCCATCGACTTTTTCTAACTCGTTTTCGTTCAATTGCTTTATCGGAAGAACTTGCAGCATTTGAAGTTGATTCTTCTGACGTATTTTGCATAGGTGGTGTTATGATTGGTGGCGGTGGGGGTGGCATCACCACTGAAGGTGGTTGAATAGTTTGTTCCCATGTGTGATCTGACGACGCTCGAAACTAAAATAATTACAATCAATCATATCAAATAAAAATAACTATCTATTAAATCAAAATATGATCTCATAAAATTTTATAAACATTAAATATTTAATTTTCAATTTTACCTGTGAACTGTATTGACTCTTGAATGCTGCTTTCATCGCAGATAAACGATCACTACCAGGTCCTTGTCTCTCTATTTTTTTAACGACTTCACTTATATCCTTAGTAGATTGAGTAGATGATCCACTACCATCACTGGCTCCATCACTATGATTCAACTTAATTTCAGATCTTCCCCTAAATCCAAGCCCCGCACCACCGACATTTAAACTCTTTCCTTTGCCACCTTTAAATCTTGATTTTCTAAACCACGAGCTTTGCATCGCCAAATCCATCAAACTCTTTGGCACTTCTTGATTAGCTCCTTCCAAATTTCTTACCAAATGGCCAGCAAACTCTTTATCCTTTTCCGTTACAAGTGTATACGCCGTTCCCTTTTCACCAGCGCGACCTGTCCTACCAATTCTATGTGTGTGCGTATCAATATCACGTGCAACATCATAATTAATAACAGTTTTAATGTGCGGTATATCAAGACCACGTGCTGCAACATCAGTTGCAACTAATATATTTACTTCTTGTTTTTTAAATGCCGTTATAACTTTATTTCTTTCAATTTGATCCATGTCACCATGTAATAACATCACATCATACTCTTTTAATTTAATATTATTTGCCAATTCTTCAGCATTCGATTTTTTCGTAACAAATATTAATAAACTACCGCAACTTAAATATTCAACAATATTATGAAGCAACCATGACCATTTACCGATTGGATTATTATGAAATACAATAACATTTTGTGTAACATCAGCATTAGCTTCGCCGACATCACCATGAACAATTCTCACGGGATCTGTTAATATATCGCGTGCTAATTTTTCAACTTTTTTCTTAAATGTTGCACTAAATAATAATGTCTGACGATCAGGACGTACATGATTACATATTGAACGTACTTGTGGCTCGAATCCCATATCAAACATTCTATCAGCTTCATCGAGAACTAAAAATGTCACGCGATTGAGATTCGTTGCTTTCATTTTAACTAAATCAATCATTCTACCAGGTGTTGCAACGACAATTTCAGCACCACCAGCCAATGCTTGACTCTGTTCCCATTTGCTGCCACCACCATAACAGCAACACACTTGTATATTATATATTTTACCAAATTTTTTAGCCTCATGAAATATTTGCTGTGACAATTCTCTTGTTGGCGCTAATATTAATCCAATTGGACCGTCCCCTTCTTTTAATTCCTTTTGGTCCATTATATGAACTAACATTGGCCAAATAAATGCCGCAGTTTTTCCACTGCCAGTTTTGGCAATGCCAATTAAATCACGACCGCTCAATGCCGCTGGTATTGCTTGCGATTGAATTGGTGTCGGTTGGGTGTATTCATTTTTACGAATTATTTTTATCAATGCATCGTCAAACCCAAAATGACCAAAGCTCGTTACAGGTTTTGGTACTGCAGCACCCGAAACTTTTATTCCCAATGTATTGCGCAATTCATCAACTTGTTTTTTTGTTAAATTACCAATATCTTCATGCACATTGTAGAAATTCTTCTCAAATGTATCGTATTCAATTTCACTGTGATCAATTGGCGGTAATGGATCAATATCCTTTTTTTTTAGTGGTGCTATTGGATTTCCGTCTTCGTCATATTCAATTTCTTGATCAGATTCGTCTTGCTGTACACCAGCGTTTGGATTTTCTTCCATGTATCTGTTTGTAAAATTGTAGTAACATTAATTTTATATATTTTAGAGATTATAATTTGTTGCTATTATTGAGGAAAAAAAAATGAAAACTAACCTATAATAGCTTTCTTCGTTGTCTTCACCATCGATATCTTGACGAAAGCCTTTTGCTTTATCATCTTTTTTTTCATCAGGTTCAGAAGATTGTAGCTTTGTATTATTTCGCTTCACTTCAGCGTCAATTCCAGCCATAAAAGCATCCAATGGATCTTCTTCACTGTCACTTTCATCATTTTTCTTTTCATTTTTATTCATTAAATCATAAGTTGGTGAACCTGGCGCTGGAATATATTCCAATGTCGATGTTTGTGCATCATCATCATCTTCAAAATATCTACATAAATTCACGACAAACCATTCAAGTTCAATATTATTTCTTCAATTTGATTTTTGTATTCAATAATTTTTTTTTTTTTGATTATCTCAGACAAATTATAATAATGTCAGTAGATTCTTATAGTACAAATATAGTTGAACATTTGAAGTGAGAAAATAAAATGAGGATTATCTGATTATCTCATATACATATAATACATGTATAATTATATGTATATACTTACTCTTCCTCGGTTTTACTACGTTTTTTCGGCATGCCCCAACATGCTGACAATGCATTTTCTGTTATTGCATTCATTGTATGATATCCCTGTTTACTTAATGATGAATTCATTGATGGAGGTGGAATATTTACACCAGCTCTTTTTGTACCAGACATTTGAAAACCAGCAAAACCAAAACCTTTTGGTTTATTATTATTACTGCCACGCTGATAGCTCATTTTGAACAATTATTAACTCTAAAAAATAATTA
>JAQQBR010000005.1:2471741-2483674 GCA_030347285.1 Microctonus hyperodae
TCCACACATACGTCATTTTTTCTCTCTTTCTCTTTCTCTATAAATACACAAATATATCCACCCTATATACACACACACACATACCTACACCACCGCAAGATTAAGGATCAAAAAGGGTTGTGTGCGTGCGGTTTGTAAATGAGAAAACTGAGTAATATCAAGATGAAACGTTTTGCTTCAATTCTGAATATAATACACTGGATAAAACCCTTCAACGCACGACCTCTTCAAAAACCCAAGTATAATATTTATATACCTAAAGGACCATTGGAGACGCGATAAAGCATTCTCCATTATGATTATTATTACTACTACACATATAATACACATTCACATTTATTAAAATTTTTTTTCTCCTTTATTTCTCTCATCATTCACCACTTCATAATCTCAAACGTATGCCTTTCATTGAAGTTTAATAATTTTGGCACATTCACTTACATAATAAATTAATTAATTAACCTAAAGAATTGTAATAGTAGCAATGAAAATAGCCATAACGATAATAATAATTGTAATGGGGGATGAGGGTTATTCGGTCGTGTATATAATCATTATGTGTATAGACAATGTATAGCTCTGCGCCAGTTATATTGAGGAAGGATAGGAGTGGTAGAGGAAATTTGACGTTTCATCGTCGTGTATATGTGTATATATATTGAATAATGGTCCCCACTTCTACGTACGCATGAGCACTACTACATTACTATACCGCTTAGTTCGGGTGAAGGACCCGCCGCCCGCGTCTCTCTTGGTTTTCTCCCTCGCCGCCGCGCGACGTGTTCAAACTCGATCTCAGTCGGTTTTTCCCCCTCTCCATCGGATACCGCGCGCGACTACCAATCCCCATTGCCTGTGTTGTATACGTAGTAGGCCCACGGGTTAGGTGCCCGCAGAGTCGCAGACTCTCGCCCGTGTCTCAGTCTCGAACGTCCTTTCTCACCCCGCCACGTCTGGCTGCCTCTTCGCCTATATATATATTATAATATGTCTTATACCCCGAGACTCACTTTAACTCGCCCCCTCTTGTCTGCTTCTCGTCTTAGGAGCCCGGTACGACACAACACGATGCCGCCACCACCACTGTATCTTCTTCTTGATATTTTTTTTTCCTTTTTCTCATCGGCCTATCCCGCATCCCTCTCACGACCTTTGCTATTCTTTCTTTGACGACGTTAAAACCCTCACACACATGTACATAGACGAATGTATATGTATACTAACACCTGGCTCTTCAAGTTCAACGGCGAAATTTTCCTTTGATGGAAATTGTTGGTTATGTTAATTTTATTGTATTTTTTTTTTCTTTTTTTGGTGCGGTTAGTTATTGTTTTTTCTGGTTTTTTATCATTTTGGGATGTGTAATGTGAGAGAATGTATTTGTATTTGTTGGCTTTGAGTGGTGTATTTTGATAATAATTTTGATGATATATGTTGAATGTGATTAATGTTTAGGTCCATTTTGTAACATTAGTTTAGGTTATTTTTGAGTGTGACTAAATGGGGAAATTTTATAATTGATATATAATTTAGTTACTTTTAACATTAAAATAAAATGATTAATTACCATATTTTTCTTCAACTTCAATTCATCTTTTTGAATTAAAAATTTAATTTTTATAATTTTTCTCATTGTGTATATATTATTTATATACAAAAAAAACAGTCTTCTGTATAATATATTCAACAATTGCTATTAGTAAATTATATAATTAATAACACATAAAATCTGTTGCTCTGACTAAAAAAATAAAAAAAGAAAAGAATTTTTAAATTCCACAAATTTTAACTTGTGAATATTTCTTTCCCTTTATTTCTTTTCATTTCAAATTATTATTAAAAATAATTATCACATTTATATATTTTTATATAAATTACATATTTTTTCATGTACATGTATGCAAATTGGCATGAGGAAATTATCTAGTGTCAATGACGTGTGTTGGCGATTGTGGAGGAAGGTTTTGAAAATGCCGGCCGGCAATATTTCCGGTGTGTGTGCGTACGTCTATGTGCACTCAAATATGCCCATATATATGAAGATAGTACTAGTATTGTGTCTGCAGTCGCGCGAGAGAGATGAGGAAAACGACTGCGCACACTCGTGAATGTTCGGTAATGTTCGTTGGGTCGATGTGCCGCATGACGGTTAGTAGTTACAGACACAGAGTTCTCTTGGTATCGCGAAACGGCCCATCGGCCAGTTCATCGCCGGCGTTTCGTGAGAGAGGTTCATTTTGTCCGGGGAGAAAATAAATTTTTTTCTACGATAATTTAATCTCGGGCGAAATTTAAACAGTCCTCTCTATCATTCAACTCTTTTTACACGTAAATAATTATCATTATTTATTATTGTAAATATATTTTACTCGATGGTGTGTAAAATTATTTTATATATTTAAGAAGATATTGAATTATTTATTTTATTAAAAAAAAATATATATAAAGAATTATTTGAATATTTACACTCTATATTATATTGGACGTATTTGAAAAAATTTTAGATTGAAAAAAAAAAATAAATAAATTAGTCATTTTATCAGTATTGTTAAGAAATACACAATGGTTTAACTACAAAAGTATTTCTAAGTGTAGGTTGTACATATATTTATATGTATGAACAAGTATAGTTTTTTTTTATCGGAGTTTTGCGAAATCGCCGATATAATGTAACACAACTCAACTGTACAAGATGATATAATGATAATAATATTAAATGAAAGAGGAACAAAGAGAGGACAATTTCGCTAGTGATTTGGTGACGTGTTAATACGCCATTTTTTTTCATTCCTCTTTCGCATTCGAGACGACAAGGACATTTGTCGATGGCTCCATTTGCGATTTTTATTATCTTATATTTTTTTTTTCTCTACAAGGTCACTTTATGTTTTTTTTTTATTTTTCGTGTAACAATGAGTAGATGGGGGGGAAAAAAATTGTTGAGATTTTATCATTTTATGCACGTAGCAATTTTAAAATCGTTAAATTATAAATTTTTTTTTACACTTCGGATAATTCGCTAATAATATTTCACGCAATTTTTGAAATGGTTAAATAATATAAAAATTAAAGGGGAAAGAAAAAATTTCATGATAATAGCTGTAAAAGTAACAGTATTAAAAATAAATTTATAACACGAAGAAATTTAAAATTATGATAAAAGTTTTGACATTATCATTTTTTTTTTTGCATTAATTTCATTTCAATTTTACAATGAGATTTATTTTTTAATTCTAAATTCAAATCGTATAATGGAGCATCGACAATTTCTCCAACAAACTTTGCAGTGTAAATTAGGTAAGAATTTAATTAATATATTTTTTTTCCATTATAAACATTACATATATATAATTACATTTTTTTATTCATTTATTTATTACTTTATCACAATTATAAAGATAACAAACAAACAATTTATTACACCTTCAAAAATAAATATATCCAAAGACGAATATCAAAAAAAAAATTCACCTTAAACATTAAAAAGAACTACAGAATTTATCTATAAAGCTTCGACAATTAAAAATATATAAAATCATACAAAATAAATAAATAACATACATATACATGTCCATATAATAAATAATACTTTCAAGAAATGAATGAAAGTAAAGAAAAAAAATTATAATGTTTAAATTCAATCGCTGGTGGCAATAATAATCATGTTTTCCTTCATATAATATACATTTAATTATGGACGTTACAAGACTGCAATTGCACAGAGTAATATATACGAAATAGTTCGATAAATGCCATTTTCTTTACACACACTCATGCATAAAACATTTACATATACATATACATTGATTCGCATGGTAAAAGGACTTTAATAATATGACAATGTTGAAAATATGAAGACCTATAAATGTGTGTGCGGTTTATAAGAATTGACGATGACTCGTCGCGACAATATACAACCTTCGTTTCAACTTTTCTCTCTTCCACTCAGTCCCCTCACTATAATATTTCTCTTTCTCACTCTGTATACATCTATCTGTCTATCTATCTGTGTAACTGAACACGTGTTTGGAAAGGTAGCACTATACATTCATATATATCCACATTAACTACACAATTTCTACTGACGCCTATAGCGTTTCATTTTCTGCGAAATAAACGATATTTGATTTTATATCCTTTTGTTTATATAACGTATATATACACAACTATAACCACTATATATACATATATACTGTTGATATATTTTAAGACACAAAAAAAATTATGAAAGATTTTTTTTTGTTTTAATTCGCATTTTTTTTTTCTTCGGGATTAAATACCATTTCCAAGAATATTTACGAGCAATTAAATATATGTCAAGATCGAATGAATCACATAACTTTAATTTCTGTTATTAAATATTATTATTATTATATATTTGGAGAAGCTCAAAGATTTTTTTGTGATAGTAATAATGCGTTTGTTATTGTATTTCCAGTCGAGTTTTTAATCAGAATATTTTTATTATTTTTTTTTTTCTATGTCAGGCATTTATGTATGTATTGATACAATAATTTCGTTGCCATGGTGATGAACAGGTGAATCGTGTATATAATAAGATTTCGTTAATTTTAATTATTATATTTATATGTATAAAAGCAAATTTGTAAGCTGATATTATATTTTAGTTCGTTTAAAAGTACTTTATATGGATTAAAATTCATTATTGATTTCATCCATCATTTATATACTTATACACATAAAGCCATTGACAATATGTATGATGTATATGTGTATGTATAATAATTTAGAGAGATCTAATTTGGAGAGTTATCAACCGGTTCGGTGGACGAAACGAACAGTCAAACGACCTTTCTAGTTTATATACAAGATTATTTTCAATTAACAAGACGCTTAATCGCTTACGATGCGTGGGCATAAAAGATTGATTCCACCAACATCGTAATATACATATAAATGTATATATATGTGTATTAATGTATATAATGTATAGTATTGAAGAGTGAAATCATTCTGGAGCTCCGTATTGAATTTTACTTTGAACGGAACTTGCAAATAAATAGCCCAAATTATTATAATTAATAAATAAATTCATTTCTTTTTTTTTTTCTTTATAATTCTCGTGTCTTTTATTCATTTATAAACATCACTTTTAACATTAATCATTTGTATATAATTAATAATCCCCGAATTATTATTTATAGTCAATAATTTAACTTAAAAAAAAAAATTTCTTTTTTACCGATCAATATTTTAAATTAACATATTTTATATGTATATATAATTATAAATATTTATATTAAATGGATGATGCTCATATTATGACTGTCTCCACGATGATTTAAAATTCATTATTATACTAATACATATATATATTTATATGTATGTATAAATATATCATTAAATTATTAAGTCTAAGAAAAACTATCGAATTTATATGTCATCAGCTCATGCAAAATTATAAGTCTCATTAAATCACCTCTTGATATTTAATGACATAATATTTTTACAAACATTTTAAACAATAAAACATAAGTATTAAATTATTTTATGCTTATTATATTATGGCTATATAAATCTCGAGCAGATGTCTATCAATAAATTTCATCGTCCTCTGGCACAATGCCATCTTTCGCCCTTCACATTTCAATTCGCTGTATACATACATATTTACACATACATACAGGTATATATACGTATCTATGTACAAGTGCGTATATATATATATATATATATATAAACCTATATGCGCAATGCAATGATCGATCGACTTGCAGTAGAGAAATTCGCACACGTTTAACCGTCGCAGTGCCACTCCCTTAAACTTCTGCATGTATTACATATATACTTATATGTTTATGTATGTATATATATGCCATGCAAGTTGCACATACTATCTATGCAACTTCCGGTTTACATATGCGATTCGAATGATAATATATGTCGTGTGAATAATTCGATTTTATAATTTTAAAAAATAATTGAAAAATTTTCGTGCACTTGAAATAAATTTGTTTTCATTTTATTTTTATTTTTTTTTTTATTGGGGAATGAAATAATTAAGTAAGATAAAGAGAGGGTTCTTTTTTTTTTATGTTGAACGACAATATTGTCTCTGGTCTGTTACTAGGCCACTCCTCCTTTTGAATTGCGACCTCGAGACGGATCGAGCTGTGTGGCTGAAAAACCAGCACTTTCGTCCGGCACCGATCCGCTTCAGTGCGCTCATGATTATCCAAACATATATATATATATATGTATATATGTATTATATACTACTACTATTTCGTTTATACTGTCCGACAATGACTGTCTAACCGCAACGCTTTTACATTTTTAAGGAAGAATTATTGAACAAATAAAAATAGAACGCACGCATTATTTTATTTTTTATTTGATATTAAATAATATTAATCAATTATTTTCTTTATATCGCGTATAATTTTACGTTTAGAAATGTTTATTCATAAATTATACCGTTGGGAGATTTGATAAAAAAAAAAAAAGTTTTTCGCAAGTTTGTTCGAACATTCCCAGACACCGCGCGCGCAGACGATTCATAAAAGTACAAGTATGAACTTGTATCTAAACGCGTGCGCAGCCGGTTCGCCGGCCGGTCAGCGAATCATGTGGGCCGGGACAGCGACACCATCACTAGATATCATTACAAACAGTAGCAGTAAATGCTGTAGAACATTAAAATCCTCGTCATTTAAATTACATCTATTTAAAAATAATCTTCTGTAAATCTATAATGATTTCTTTCATTTATTCATGCATTCCTCAACTTGTTCTCACAAGTTTTCTTCTAAACAAATAAATTATACAAGTACCACAACTATGATATAAAAGAAAAAATGTATAAATAAAGAGAATATAAACGCATGTGTTTAGTCACTGATGTCGTCGTCGTCGTCGTCGTGGTGCTCTCGACGCCAGTTTTATTCAATCATGTTTGCCTCCTGGCCGGCCGTCGCCAGCGGGACTGTTGCTATGCGCCCCCTCCTGCGGGCCCTCCGTCATGTGCCCCGCCCCTGTCTGACCCCCCTCTTGCCCCTTTGTAACGCGGCCTCCTCCCTACTTTTCGCCCCGATCGTCCGTCTGTTTCTCGTCGCCACTTCCCCCTTCAGAATGTGTATGTGTGTGTGTGTGTGTTTGGTATCTTCACCGTTTCATCCGCTAACAGACCGCACTATTGCGAATTTCGTTGTCCTCCTCCGTATACCCCCCGCTGGCTCCTCATTTGAGGCCTTGAGACGTCCCTGCTTTCCCGGGAATTATTTTAAGATTCGCTACGAATATCTGATGGGGATTATTTTTAATTATTGTTATTATTATTTTATTTTTTTTTGTTGCGAATATGACAAGAATTTTTTTCGATGGGAAATATTTGAATATTTTTTTATTTTTGATGGTTGATGGAGTGGAAGAATTATTTAATTGGCTTATTTGTTTTGATGGGAGAATTTTATTGGAAATAAATTTTGAGGATTATATAAAAGTTAATTACGAGAGAATTTTTAAATTATTCGATAATTATTCTGTTAGGACAATGTTTGAATCGAGAGCAATTTAAATTGATGTAATAGATGAGACTTGATGAGTTTATTTGTAGATATAATTGTAGGATTGTAGAAGAAGTGTGTCTTTGAAATTAGTTTTTTTTTTTTCGTGGATATTTTTGAGTCGATTTTTTATTTTATTAAATGAACACATGTATTGACATTTTGAGGAGAATTAAGAGAAATAAAAAAAGAGAATTTGTCTTGCGTGCTTGAATATATTGTTGACCCAGTTTATTCAAAATACTCGAGAGTTTATAATCATTGGAGCAAAGTGAGAACAAGAAAAGAATTTTTTTTTTTACTAATAAATTAAAATTAAATGCAGATTTAAATTTTGCTATTGTTATTATTACAGTTTTGAGCTTCTTATGTATTTTTTTATATTCAAAGATTTCTCTAAAATTTTATTTCGCCAAAAAAAAATATATATAATCCGCCGAAAATTCCCAGTGAAATTAAATTAAATCGCAATATGTAAAATTGGATTCTCTGAAAATAAATTACAAAATTCTAAATGTCTCTAATATACCCAGCCTTAAAAAAAAAAATTTTTTTCCTGTTCTGACAAGTCCGGACGAGTATATATATCCCACTGGTCGTTAAAAGGTGTCTGGTCTTAAATTATAATAATGTACTCAAAGGTTTCTCAGAAGCCAATAGATGCATTTGTATCCATATACATCTACGCGTGCATTGATCGAACAAACGGAAATGGAATGCGACGTGCACGACAATGACGTCAATTTGTGCGTTGTGCATAGCACAATAATAAACAAGAAATGTAAAAGAAAAAGGGAAGAATAATAATAACAAGTATACATAAATGATCGCATTGAAGCAAAAATAAAAATAAATATGTAGAATTAAAATGATACCCCGAAGACTTGTGAGGTAGATATCATTTCCCTCTTCTCCTCTTATTCTCTTTATATTTATTTATTTTTTTTTCTTCAAAGCCGGTTTTGCACTGCGACGTCCTTGAAATTCGTGCGAGGCAACAGCAAAGAACAATCGCCCTGAGATTTTTATGCGCTTTTGGCGCCGTCTGATCTACAATCGTTCATGACCTCTACATTTTTTTTTGTTTTGTTTAATTCTCCCTCTTTTTCCCCTCATGTCTACACCATAACGGATCTCTTTATTATATTGTTAGAGATATATATATGAAAACACTTGTGTCCTGTGTTCACATACAAATGAACAATTTTTTTTTTTTTGTATAATATATATTTATTTCCATTTTTTTTTCACTTTCACCCGACCTCTAGTGCTCTCTTCATGGACACTCTAACCTTGACTTCATCAATGATATCTGTATTTAAGTGTGCAGGAAGCACATCTGCTCGATGATAAACAGACATATACTTATATATGTATGTATAAGTATATGTTAAAATATATATAATTAAATCTAGTGATTTTTTAGTTGACAATAAATATGTGAGAATGGATAAATGCATTTGAATTATATTTTTTGTATATATTATTTGTGAATGGGAATTTCATAGTTTCGTACATGTGAAATTAGAGCTATGATATTCAATATTTATATAAATGTGGTAGTGTATTCATGTGTATATATGTGTTGTGTATGTAATGGAGAGCAATAAGTAAGTCTCGACGTTGAACTTTACGAATTTATTTTATTTTTATGAAGTCTTTGGCCTTGTGGAATTTTTGCGAAACTTTTGCGTTCTCATCTTCTGTGTAGAATTCTTTTTATTTCTTTTCTGTTTTTTTTTTCACGTGCCATAGACTTCTCTTTTTTTTTTTCTGTTTCTTTTATATCTCGCATTTTGTGCCACAATGTTAGCACAAAGTCACGCGCAAAAATTGCAGTATAGTAAAGCATCCTAAATTTAGATGAGGGCGAAAGTAGTATGTATTGCGATGAAAAATAAATTTTTTTTTTTTTGGAATTGAAAAATAAGAGTGTATTATGATTTTCTTTTTA
Source organism: Microctonus hyperodae (assembly GCA_030347285.1). Classification (NCBI taxonomy): domain Eukaryota; kingdom Metazoa; phylum Arthropoda; class Insecta; order Hymenoptera; family Braconidae; genus Microctonus; species Microctonus hyperodae. The sequence goes on from JAQQBR010000005.1 coordinate 2,481,222, forward strand.
TTGTTGGATTCAATTTGCTCACTGTCATACTTGACATTTCACATTAGAGGTCATGTGTGTGTATTTTTTTTTAAATTGTTTTTTAATATAAAAAGTTGCTTGAAAGCATTTTTTATTTATTTTTGTTTTTTTTTGCTTGTTCATTTTGCATCCTCATTTTTTCCGTTATACCTATATGGATTTGTTTGTATATACATATATGTCATGGGTATGTATATATATATATATATATTATTCATCCACAATTCACACATTTTCCCCTATTGGCTTTTATCATTTCTCCCTTTTGTTAAACCGTCACTCGCGTGTGCTCTACCACTGTTTTCTTCTCAATGCATTCGACGGTTAAAAATGCCCCTTTGTTGAGATAAAAAAGAGAAAGTAACCGAATTTTGTAATCTAATCTTTCTCCTTGAAAAAAAATAAAATAAAATACGAGGAAAAGCCATTTAAATGGAACCCAGGATATAGAATATATTTTCTATATAAAGAATAATTTTCTTTTTATTTATTTTAGATTAAAAAAATTCAAAATCAATTTTCCGATGGAGATAAAAAAAATTATAAAACACTTACTTGAGTTACTCTTCATCATTCAATTTATTCAGTCTCTATCTCTCTTTCTTCGTCTCAATTTGTGAACGATATATGTCACACGAGGCAAATTTCATGTGACGTACGTGATTATACTCGTTCAGACACGTCATTTTTTTTTGTCCGTTTCTCCCAATTTTTTTTTTCTCCTTCGCAGTGATCGATATTGACCTTGTCGCCTACACTATTATTTCTCGAACAAGTCAATAAAATTTAAATGATTCTAAACAAAGAGGCTAGAAAAAAAATTTAATTAAATAAATATTCAAATTAAAAATTATAAATTCAATATCATAAAAAACACGCGAAAATAAAAATTAAAAATTAATAAAAAATTCTCTCGCGTTTATAATAGTCATTTTTCTTTTTCCTTATTTCTATTTATATATATTATATATTTCTCTCATTATTATTAATACCATTTTTTATTGAAAATAATTAGTCATGTGGTATGTGTGAGGCGTCACTGTTGAGCGTTTATAATCGCTAATAATTTGATATCCGCCCGGAACGTTCTTGTCCAACAATTTATCTCCTTTTTATTTTTTTTTTCTTCTTTGTGTGCGAGTATAAACACGTCTCATAGCTCGCTCTTGCTCTGTTCCATCCTATCACAATTATTCACCACTCTCCACCAGTCCCCTTTTCTCTCAATTTTTTCCTCTTCCATACACATACACACAAATAATATAAATGTGTGTACACACGCGTCATGAAGTTTATAATCAACACACAACTGTACACCACCCACTTATCGTATAGCGAAAGCTGTGACTCAGAAATTAAACCCAACATTGACATAGTATACAGTACATGAAAGTAATCGTGTTCGTGCTTAGTATAAAAAAAAAATTCTATCATCAGAATATGACTATGTATATAATAAAATTGGATATACATATATATTTGTCACACTCTGTTCGAGGACAACTGTGACACGTGTACCTATTATCACGTGAAATTATTAAAATTCATTGATGTGATTTATTTAGATATTTATAAGGTTTTATGTATGTAATAATTTTATTTCGACATTTTGTGGGTGTAAATTAAATAATGGGGTGAATTATAATCTAAAATTCTATGCAGGTTTCGACTTGTCATCTCTGAATAATTTCCGGGCCTGATTATAATCTATATAAAACACTGATATAAACATTAAAAACATACAAACACTTTTTGTAGCTTGGAATAAATTTTTTTTTCAACTGATAATAATTAATAATTAATAATAATTAATATTATTTTATAGGTGTATTAATTCGGTAGTAAAATTGCGACTTGTAACGCGTGTTACTCGGGTACTTCCGGCTGTGAATTAAATAAACAAGTCAGGTACCTGAAGTAGCGCGCGCCACGAGTCAGCTCAAACACATCAGAGTGAATAATAATAATCCATTGGATGATCAAATAACAATTGAAGACCGGAGAGGTGAAGAGAATCGTTTAAAAGGAAGGGAAAAAAATAAATTAAAATAAAGGAAATAAAATTTACAATGAGGATAATAATACAGTGGAGAAATATATAATGAAGAATGTAATGAAGTGGTATAAACCAGAAGCAGGAAGACAAGGGGAAAGTTGCTTGAAGCCATGGAGGCTGCATGTTGATTGTACTTCATCAGGTGCTCTGGTGGATTTATTACCCGGCACCTGTTGGAGCGCAATTCATATGACTGTGCCATACCACATTGTTTAATTTATTTATTTTATTGTGCATGTTTATTTATTATGTATTTCACAAGGGAGTTTTATTAATGTATTAACGATGATTAGAAAGCAAAATAAATCGAGTTATTAACCATGACATTACTTGTATTTGACCTAGAATATAATAATATTAATAATAAATATTTTTG
>JAQQBR010000005.1:2580206-2596661 GCA_030347285.1 Microctonus hyperodae
CTTTGATAAAATTTATTGAAGGGTATAGAAAAGTCCTGGCGTAAGGGAAGGAAAAAAAATTGTGGTGGTATATTTTACTAGACGTAAATTGCTGTAAAGCTCGAGCGCGCTTTTATATTGAGGTCAAATTATAATTCTGCAGGTAGAAATTTTTCCTAAGTCTAATGCAAAAACATGTGTAATTATATCGTAAAAAAAAAAAAAATATATACGTATGAAAAAAGAATACAAAGAAAAATAATTTTGCTACTGTGGGTGTGTCTGACTAGTGAGGTATCTTTACTACTTTTCTGTATTAAAATCAGCAAAATATTTCATGTGAGAATATAAAAAAAAATATTATAATGAAGTAATGAATATATGTTTATAGTTCTGATCGCTTTATTATTTGTTCTTTGTTCAGTTCTAAATATTCGGGTTCTATTTCATTTTTTTTTTCTTTTGTGTATGCGTTCTTAGAAAATTATTCAAAGCTATATTATTATTGATAGTATCGTTAATGCAATCACATGTTTCATGTGCCAGAATATTTAATTTATATTCAAAAGGAATATTTTACTTAAGCGAATATATAATGTAATGAATTTAGTGGGGGAAAAAAATATTACTGATCATTATTATTTATTTTAGGTTCAATTTTTTATTTTTTTCCCCTTGCATTAGTGTCTGATAGATTAAATGAATATTTTGTTTCTACGTGAGTACAATGACGATGTGATTTATGATAATGTAAAGCAATTAAGCAGTCAACTTCACACGTGTCCATAAATATAATCATTAATTTTTTTTTTTTATAATTAAAAGTTGACAGATTACTATGAATATGAGTTTCAATTTCAATTAACCTAAATATTTATTTAAATTAAATATTTATCATTCAATTCCCATGTTTTTCTTTTCCATAAATTTATATTTAATATTTCGAAGCTTTCAATAATTCCAAAAAATATTTTTCTAGAGCTCAATCAATAAATATTAAATTAATTATCTAATTATTAGTTTCAGTGGATTTATTTAAAAATAATTCACTTGATATTATTGAACCACACCCTGAATTATTATGTTCAGAAGCTTTTATTAAAAAGAATCAGATTTTTTTTTTTTAGTTCGACGATGAGAGTAAAGAAAATAAAATTGACCTCGTGATTTTAAATAATCGCAAACACACACGCAATAGTTAAACTCAATGTCTTGAAGATAAGTTAAGGCGATGGCGGTAAAGGGAGTTCACTGTGGACTATGCTGTTATGTACTTAAAATATAATAACGCGATTATCGAAATCTCAGAGTCGTCGTCGGAGTTGGGTTAACGGATAAGCCTGTGTTGATAACGGTTAATTTCTACAGTAAATTCACGTTATAAATAAACATCACGCACCTCGATTTTAAATCAAACTATTTATTTTTTAACTCTGTCAATTATTATCATTAATAATATTATATTCAATGCATCAATATGAATCAAATGATGAAAATAATATAAAGAAATATTTTTTATATTTAAGTTTTATTTTTATTATCGAATAATATGTTTATTGAAGACGTTGAAATTTTTTAAATAATTCTCATCATTTTTTTTTTATATTGAATCAAGAATTTTCACGATTAATATATGATTATAATTATAATTATTGTTGGTGATTATAAGTCAAAATTGACATTTATTATTTTTGACCTGCTTCAACAATAATAAATAAAAAAAAAATTTTATTTGTCGTGTATTCAAACGATAATATACAAAACGAATTGCGGGTTTTCTCTTGACTCGATTGCGCGAATGAGTTTTTAGCGTGTTTTAAAATGAGTCACGTGTGTATGTATATAATATCTAAGGAGATTCCAAGCGTTTGCGTTTTTTACATATTTTCCTATTTTCATCAGTCAAACTTGTGATTATAAATAAACGTTTATATACGTGTGTAATATGCATGTGTATTTAAATGAAACCATTAATTGTGTCACTGTTATATTTTTTTCCGCTTTGTCGTTTTTTTTATTTTATAAAAACTTTATATTGTTTTTCAAATTCGGTCACTGGGTTAAAATAATTGACCCGTGATTAATTTATAGACAATAAACATTGAATAAATCTACTATTATAATCGCCATGATTAACATAATAATTTAAAAGTATACTTTTTTTCTTTAGGGAACAAAGAAAAAAAAATTGGAAATGTATTTGGAAAAATAATTATTTTTGAATGTGATTTAAAGCGTCAAGTGCACGCGTTTAGTCAATATATTTTTATAGTTGAGGAGGGAAACGTAATAGCCCGTCCCTCTTTATGTCTGACAACATTAAAATTCATCACTGATTTCATTGTGGATATTATATAACCCACTAAATTATTTCTCCCTCTGTCCGAATGAACTATTACAAGGTCATTATGCTAATTAAAGATGGAAATAATTTTCTGGGGAAGTTAACAGTAATTTTCAGAATATGATAAATATCCAAATGTAATGCAAAGATTATGTAATATTTATGTATGAGATTTTATCTTGTGGAAAATAATTTGTTTTATTCAAAATGAGAAAAAAAAAAGTATTTTTACACCAACTTTATTATGTTTAGTTATTTTTTTCTTTTTTTTTCTTCTTTTTCTTTTTTGCTGGTTCATCAAGATTAACATCTGGTTCTTTTTCATCATTTAACAAGTTTTCCGTTAATTTTTCTCGTTTTTTCTTCTTTCGTTTCTTCTCGGATTTAAAATTATCATCAACATTCGAATTTTTTGTCTCTTCAACACTACTATTTTCATTTATTTTCATCGCACTACTATCATGTTCCTTTATTCTACTGTGTCTTTTATATTCCGGCAAAGAAACCTCGAAATTTCGCTCAAATACCGCGACGAAAAATCCATTAGTCATATCAACATTCGATTTTGCATATAAACAATTGTCTCTACATTTAAATTCATTTGAACTAAAATTAATCCATTCATTATTCAGCAATGATTTAATCGGTATAAGTTTATAAGCGTCACCGATATCCGAAAGAATTTCATCTACAACCATTTCATTTTCTTCTGGGTAAATTGAACATGTGCTATAAACAACACGTTTTACATTCGGGAAATTTAATAATGCATGGCGTAAAAGCATTACTTGAAAAGATTGTAAACTCTTTAATCGTAATGGTGCACATTTACCATCAGTATTATCACACTCTAATCGTTCCATGCCTGAGCCTGAGCAGCTTGGATCAACCAAAATATACTCAACATCAGGACAATTATTGCAAGTGAGTGTCATTGCGTCTGCGTTTATTGTTTTTACACAAGTTGCATTTGTTGATTCTATTTGATTGCATAAAACGTTGTATCGACGTGCATTCATTTCAACGGAATAAATTATTCTGAAAAAACAAATAAATATTTGATATGTAAATACTAATAATACTGAGGTTTGATAATAGTTTAATCGTTTATTTTTTTTTCTTTAGTTTATTGATTATTTCTCACCCGTTATTTTGAATTTTTGCTGCTAAATGAGTTGTTTTCATTCCAGGTGCAGCACACATGTCAAGCACAACAGAATTTGGTGGAGGATTTAATAAATGTGCTGGTAAACAGCTCGCCTGAATGGGATTAAAAAAATTATATTTTTCATTTTATTAAATAAATTATACGTAAAAATTAATTTTTATTATTTATTTACCTTGTCTTGCAGGACAATTGCACCGGAAATGTATCCAGGATAATTATGGAATTGAGTTCCTGGTGCAAAGGCAAATAATTCGGACATATGAAAGTCTTGAATATATGTATATTCAGTGAGTTCATGAAGTTTAGCAAGAAATTCCTCGTAATTTTTTGATTGGGATAAGAGTGTGTAACCTTCATTGTAAAAATTGTTTATTGCTTCATCGACAGTTATCTTCAGTGTATTTATCCGAACATATCGTGGTTTTGCCGCTGGAAAAATGAAAAAAAAAAAAATATGTAAATAAAAATTTTTTTCGAGGAAAATGGAACCAAAAAAATTTATTTAAAATCAACACACATATACAAGCAGGTGTGATGAATTTTATTTATTTTATTTATAATTATAATTAATACTATAATTAAAATACAATTTTGTTTTTCATTTATATATGCTGGAATAAATTTACTTTGCAATTATGATTATATGTGCATACAAATATAGATATATATTTTTTTTTGTTCATAAATGGAATATTTTAAATTAACGATTAAATTCGTTAATATACAATTTTTTTATTTTTTATTTGTATTTTTTTAAATCAATTTTAATGTTAAAATTTAATCAATTTTCTAACTTTGATTATGGCAGAAATAGAAACTTTTAATTTGCAGCCGTGAATTTATTTTAATATGAAGATTTTAAAAATTTTTAATAAAAATTATGAATAAATTCATGAGTTTTAGTTTCAATGTTCAATTAAACAACACAGAAATCTAATCAGAATTATTAATTTGTTTCGACTGTATAAAATATAAAAAAGTACAGAAAGTTTATCGAAATAATTAATCAGTTTTTCGATGAGTTTCATTGTCATCTATTATTTTATCATCATTATCAAATTCATTTGAGTCTTCAGGATCGTCAGCCTCTTTAGAAGCTCTATACACATAAACAGCAATTATTAAATTAACTACAATCACAGCTGCCGCAACTGCAAAACAATTACTTGTAAATCTATCATAATGATAATGGCTCAACATTAAATGTTGCACCCCAAAAAATGCAATAAATGGTAATGTAAACATTGCTATACTGTAAAGAAACAGTGTTCCTAAAACTGCTACAACACTCATGATGCCAAAAAAAATTGTCTTATTATTTTCAGTTAAATTAAATGATTTTTTTTGCTGTATTGAATTGACAAATAATTTTGAAAATTTGTTACGAAATCGTGATTTTATATGTCTATTGCCTATTATTAAAACCATGAGATAAATTAACGATTTATTTGTTTATCGTTCCTTCAGTGATGCTGATTCAGTTCCTCAATACAGTGAAAAAGATTCCTGGAAAAAAATGCCAAATATTTAATTAAAATAATATTTTTTTTATAAATACCTTTATTGATTATTGTTGATGAATTTCTCGTTGTTTCATCAATTTTCTTTAATTCTTCACGTAATTCATTTTCATACTTCAATACTATTTGAATGGGTATTGCATTTGCTTTTAATGATCGTTTACCCCAAAATAATTCTGATATTAGAACTCTGGCAAGCCAGGGATCGAATCGGGGTTCTTTGAAGAATAAATTAGTTTTTCTTACAATTTCATTTAATTCTGTTGCATGTTGAAGTGTCGTTGTTGCCAATGCATATATAGCTTTAATATTCTGTATAATAATATATAAATAATTTAAAGAAAAGCAAAAATCGTAAGAAAGAAATAAAAAAGTTAAAGTAAAAAAATATTTGAGCTTAGAAAAAAATATTCTAGTAATGAAATATTTGAGGTTAGAAATTAATATTAAATTTTATTCTTTTATTTTCTCATTATGTAATAAAATTGTTGATGAAAAAATTTATTGTCATTCAGGCACGTGATAGATTAAATAAACAAAACTTACCGGATGATTCTGATTGTAAATTAATTGCTTCAAACTTTCGCCGTCTTCAACTACACGTTTAACAATATTTGAAGCAGCTTTGTATAATCTTGGAACTTTTACTGAATGTTTAAATCCTTCAGACATGATATTTTCATTATATTATTTAAATAATATTGAAAATAGATATCTACAAGTGTGTACTAACTTTTGAGGTTAGGCTTGGAATGGTCTACGTAGTGTTGAAGGAAAAAATGGTGCCAACATTAGAATTCATTTTCAATATGTCCAAATCATTTACATATTATCAGCAACAGCTGATAATATAGATTGTTTAAGATGATTAAAATAATAAAATTCGAGAAAAATCTTCCTACTTTTTTCCCAAGATAAAAGTTGTTATTGATATAAAAAACATAACACTGGAATTAAAAAATTTGTTTACAATTTTGTATAAATAAAGTTTATAATTTATAAATTATTATGCAATTATGTGTTGTTCATTCCATATATTTTTTTACAATAATCATGTTAATTTACTACTTAAAAAAAATTTTGCTATACAGAAAAAAGCGCGTTATTTATTTAATACAATTTTCCTAAAGCAAAATGAATTGACGCACAACATTCATAATTTTCATTTTTATAAAGCACTAAACACTAAATACTGTATACATTATACATACAATCAAATAATATATATATACTTAATATAAATATTACTGAATGTAACATCAATGACAAAAAATATATATTCAGAGTCGTGCCAGACGAACTCACAAAATCTCTCGTGAATGTTTTTAATGTTCATTTCAAGACGCATCAGTTTTCTTTAGACGATTCATGCATAATTAGAACGTGTAATCATTACAAAAATAAATATCTATTTATCCAACGGACATGAGGGAGAGTGAAAGCGAGATTATACCTGTTTTTATATTAATTTATAATATCGGAATAATGTACGATTTTCCTTTTTAATAAACAAAATATTAGCATGGAAATATTTATTTGGATAAATGCTAAATGTTTGGAATTATTAGTAGAGTTATTAAAATAAATACATTTATCAATGTTCCAGCAGTTTGATATTCATGCGATCTTGAATCTTTCTTTTTAACGTGTCTTGGACACACTAATGATGAAAAAAAAAAAATAGTAATAATGTATAATAAATGATAATATTGTCAGAGTTGTCGAGAAAATTTCTGGCACTTTGATATCTTTCGTTCGTTTCAATTCGTATCAATCTTATTATTTTATATATAATTTATGTTATTCTCATGCGTTGAGAAATTTAAAAGCAAAAGAAAAACAATTTTATGCGTAATACTTCTTGTATGACGATGTCATTTGTTCGAGGAAAATAAATGTTAGTACTGTATGAGGACCAAGTCGAGCATAATATGGAAAGAAACCTTTCCACAATGCAAATATTCCTTCATTGCGTATAACTTTACCAAGAACATCAATAGCGCCTTTGTACTCTGGTTTCCCATCGATAATTTTCATATTTTGAATTCTAAATAGAAACAAAAAAAAATATTACCTGATAATATTTTTAATTTCCTCCATTTATAAATTATTTAAAATAGTCAATTAGCAAAATTATCTTTCGACAAACACTTACTATTAAATTTCATAAATGATATTAAATCTTACCGTGTTTTTGCAATATCTACTGGCATAGAAGCTGCAGTAGTTATCAATCCAGATATCATTGAGCTTGTAAAATGTAACATTATATTTTCTTGAAAATAACCAGTGTCAAGTAAAGCTTGTTTTGCTTGTGAATATGACGCTAATTGTGCACCATTCACCACCATTGCTCTACCCATTGTAGGTATAGCACCTCGCCATAATGTTAATAATCCTTCTTCCTTAATTATTCGAAATAAAGCGTCAAAAACATTTTTATACATTCTTCGTTCGGCTAAAAATCAAAATGTATTTAGAAATATTAAGGAGTAATTTGTTATGAATAAAACTGACTTAATTGATTACTTATGGGTAATCGTCCATCGGCAGTCATTCTTATCAGCGCTACTTCAGCTGGAGTACCAACAAATGCTCCAAAACATCCTGCAATCATTCCCAATCCAGCTTTGACTATAAAACTTGGTTGTTTTTCTTTTCTGTAAAGCAAATAATTCAATGTAAAAATAATTTATTGAGATTTATTTTCAGAAATAAAATATGAAATAAATATAAATTCTTTGGCTTATGTTAATTTTTATTTATATTTAGTATTGTGTTGTTATCGAGTCTTTTTATGTTAATTTGTATAAATCATTGGGGGGAAAAATAAATATCATTCAATATAAACTCACGATGCTAATTCAAATAGCCATGTATAAATTCCAAGTCTGGTAGTTGTATATGTCGCTTGTCTCATTAAACCAGCAGACAATCCTGAGTACATTGCCATAACGCCCTCATTTTTCATGATTGATGATATCACTTTCATTGTTGATGTTTTCGTTCCACTCAATTGCATGCGATTTTTAATTAGGTCCAAAGGTTGAACAAAACATGTTGCAGCCATTCTATTAATACATTCATAATAAATATACATAAATTAAATATATATTAAATATTATAAATTACATATATTAAATATTTTATTACAACAAATAAGTAAGTTTTATATTATTATTTCAGGACAAATAATTATTTATATTTTTAATTATATTTTGACTTCCACAGAATCGTTAATAATTGTTAATTTTTGGAAAATTTCTCACAGGGAAAAATATTCAAAATTTATGAAATTATTTTTGAATAATAAATTAATTGGATATATTTAAATATTCAAATAAATTAATTATCTTACCCAGATGTACCACCAATAAGGAATTTAATGCTATTTGGAACTGTAAGTTCACTTTTTTGGTTGGACATTATTTTATATTGATAAAATTCGATAATGAATATTAATAAAATTCTTGAAAAATATTATTATTATAATAATATTTTATTGAAATACTGCTGATCACAAGAGTCCGGCTTATGTCAACCACTTGACACGACTATGTGAGATAAATAAAGATGTAGAAGAAAAAAGAAAATTTTTTTTTCCAATGCGCCTTTCAGTGCAACGTAACCTCTAATGGTACACAGAGTGACCTTCGTTCAGAGATGAGAGCAAAAGATTTATCAGACACCAATGCTACCACTCTATAATGATAAATTTTCAACTATTTTTATGTAATATATATTCATAGTTGTTTATTAACAAATATTGGTATTGGGGGAAGTATGTATGTAAAACATTATTGCACTTGCCGATTGAAAAGTGAGGTTAGAATTATTTTTTAAGAGAAATTCATGAAAATTATATATTCGGAAGATGCTGACATCTATGAACAGTTAAATAATTATGATAAAACAGAAATCTATGTTATCAATATCATTAATTCTTTTTAATAATTAAAACAATGCTCAATGCATTCAATAATCCAATCGCATGAAAGTGTATTTTAGATTGAAATTTTTATATATTAATAATTAGTACTAATATATCAGTAAGTATACAGTTGAATGATGCAATTACATAGAATTTTATAATGGCACCTGGGAATCCCAGGCTGGGATACTTTTTCATGATCAATGATGCAACATTTTTTTTCATTACAGGAATAGCGAATTTTTATCTCTGTAATAGGATCTTTTGTTAGAGATAAAAATATTGTACTGTAAAAACTAATATTAAAAGTACATGATGAAACAGTCTTATGTTCTGGAAATGTTCTGATGTGTATAAAATTAAGTTGCACATAACAAGATTATTCAATGAACCATAATTGAATTAATATTTGTTAAAGTCTGAGTTACTTTCAATGATGTTTACTATCATGTCTCAACAATTAACTGAATAAACTGAGACAGAAGTTATCTTTAATTTAGTACCAGCTGTTTTTTTTACTTCTAATAAAAATGGGACGTGAAAAATTGTTGATAAAAATTTTCATATTTGAAATACTTTCTGTAAGTAATATTCAAAAATGAAATTTAATAAATGATATTAATACTGTATGCATTATAAATAATAATTTTTCCTTTGAAAAAACTTATTAATATAATTATAATCATTATTGATACAATGTAGATGAAAGAATAATTTCCAATAATTATTTTATTGGACGAATTTACATTTATTTTACTTCTGGTTTCATCATACTATTTGCAAATAATATAATTAATGAGGCGTTAATTAATTTGAGATAAAAATTCTCGATGAAATTAAAATGTCTATGTATTTTATATCTTGATACCAGAAGCAAATTAAATTATCATATTAATATTTAATGATAATATATTTTGTCTGACAACTGGATAAATTTATTAAATTACGAAATACAAATGGAATTGTTCAACTATAAAATCAATTTGAACTGCTGCGATATTTCAGTAAATTTTTTCAATCACCATCAACGCGTTTTTAGCTCAATCATCAGTTCAAAATCGTTTTTGTTCATGATTGAATATTTACAGCGCGTAGAAATAAATTAAAAAATGTCACGATTTTTCATTACATTTCTCACAATATTTTTCATTCATCATCATCAAGTTTCATCCTATTGGCTTGTTAAATTTCCAATTATTATAGATGAAGTGACGGAATATGTTGATAGCATACAACGAATTCTAGAAAAAGATAGCTGTCTATTGTCCAACGATGAAGCTTCATCAGAAAATGAATATAAGATTGAAACTACAATAAATCAAACACTAACAGCTATTCAACAATTGGCTGTTACTTCAACTATTTATGACAATATAAAAAAATCAATTACACCTAACAGACATGATGATTCTCAACGCCATTTTTTTTATGGAACTAATCTTATTTATCAGAATTATCAAAAAATATTAGAGCGTTTAATTCAATTATATGAAGGAAATACTCTTTTACTTGCGAGTAATATATATACTCGTATGAAGAATCGTAACGTGGAGCTCGAATGTTTACGACTACGATTTATACGTGATCGAAATGAACCGCAGAAAAGTGTTTTCCATCAACTTATCAGCGTATACAGTGTAAGTACAAAAAACGAATATTAATGTAAAAAAAAATATATCTCATATATAATAATTATATATTTTAATATGTAAATAATATATGTTCATTCATTTCCAGGCCCAGGATCGTACAACATGGTGTTCCAATCATGATTTTTCATGGCAATTGTCATTTTTCAATTTTTATTATAACATGATTATCATCGAGTATTCAGCATTTCTAATGGATGTAGCAGATCATATATTTTTACTATGTTATAGCCAAGGTATGTGAGATTAGTTTCATATTTCTAATAATTATTTATTATTTACATTTATAATGAAAGAATTTTATTTTATTAAATTATTATAAGGTGGTATTGATGATTCTATTGAGGACAATGATAAAGCAACTCTGACTCAATATCTTGATCGAGGTATGTATAATGATATCGAAATTGAGTATGTAAATATAAGAATGAAATATATTATTGTGTATTTATATGATCTTTTGTATGAAAATTAATTTTCAAATGTAAATGATTTATAAATTATGTGGCATTTTTATTTTATTTCTTGGTATGCCTTAAACAAATATTTATTCTCAATTCGTTTTGGTAAATGTACTTTGATATATTTATTTATTAAATCATTAATAATTTGGTGAAATTTCTTTTAGATTCCGTAAGAATTACCATAAGTCAGAAAAAAGAAAAACTTTTAAGTAATGTTAGACAGTACTTGACAGCATTGAAATGGGCAAACACAGAATCGCGAAAAAATATTTATCAATGTGCTCCAAGATATTTACTAAAAGGTAAATATTTATGATTAATTCATGAATCAGTTTTAATTTATAAATTTCTTTTTATTTAATATTTATATTATTTCTTTCTAGGTGAAACGTATCTTGAATTTGGAAATACAATTGTTAGTGAGGGTCCAAATTACGAAACTTGTGATACGGTAAGATGATTAATAAATCAATTGAAAAAAAATAATAAATCAATAAATAAATTTTTGTATTGTGCAAAAGAGTTTAGATTCTGGAGTTTATGAATGGAAGCAAGATTTCTTTTATAAATTCAATTCTGATCCTAATGATCCATGTCCAAAGCAAATATTGCTTAAATTCCGTCATCCGAATCCAGAGATTAATTTCAATTATTACAATAACGAAATATGTGTTCGAGCATGTGCACCAGAAGAAGATCCTAATGTAGATTTTCTTCAAACGATTAGTCTTCTGGAACAAACTTCAGATATAGAAAATAATTGGTAAATATTTTATGTATCGGAGTTTATTTTTTGAAAAAATATGAGAATTAAATTTAATTTGTTACAGGGTAGTGACAAATGTCAGATTTGTGGAGGAAAACGGTATGGTTCAGATTCAAATACAACAGGGAGAGTTGGATGGATCAAATTCTTACGTGGTTAAAAATAATCGATATTGGAAACCGTTATCAGATGTTAGAAAATTATCAAATACAGCGGACAATACTATTCAATTTTACACTCCAGGAAGTTCAGATTTTGAAAAAAATTTCTTAACTCATGGAGTTGCATACATAAACATTGATTCTAATCAAAAAACTCTGCATCTAGATGATGTGCTTTTACCAGCTGGATATGTCGTTACTGGTAATTAATTCGCTTTACTTTCAAGGACAAAATTCATTTCCAATTTTTGTTTGTTTGATTTTCTTAGATTTATCATGAAATAAAATATTTTTGTATTGTTCAAAGGTGTCAGATTTGGATATAATCAAAATTCATTAGATGGATCAAGACCATTAGAACTTCAACTTCAAGGAACATTATACGATGTAGAAAAGAATGAATTGATTACTTATTTAGATGGCAAACCTACATCATTGTGGATTACACCAAACGTGATGAGTTCATCATTACCAGATTATAATCGTATAAGGTATATAATTTTTTATATAATTCAAAAAATTATTCTTGAATTTATGTATAAACAATATCGAATTTATTTAGAACTAGATATGAAATCGAAATGACTGGTAATCCGTTCGAAATGAATGGAAATTTGGATTCAAAACCGAATCAATATGTCGATTTTATACGTTCACAATGGTTGATTCGTTATAAATTCAGAACCGTGCCATTTTTTGACGCACGACCAACGTTTTCAAAAGTATCCTTGCCTCTCGGTGGTGTCAGTTTATATGGTAAAGGTACTACAGAAGGCCAATCATTTCTTGTACTCAACACTATTCCATATCCTGTTTCACAAGTTTTGAATTCAAAAGTATAATGTAAGTGAATTTATTTTTATATTTCTCGGAAGTTATCCGAATTGATATGAATTTTTTGGTGATATTGACTTTGAAGAAATTCTCCTAGGTTTTTCATCTTCACTTGAATCAATCTCTTCATGAACTATGGGTGGAATTAAACCCCTTTCTTTTTTAAATGTCTAAAACATTACAGAATAAATTAAATGTAATTGAAATAAAATATTGGATGATTTAGAATAATATTTAAGGCAATGAAGAAGTTGGATTATTGTTAATGAATAAAATAGTTTAATTACCTCAATAGCTTTTATTATTGGAAACAATGGTCGTACACCTTTGGACTCTTCAAGTACTTCTTGGCAATAATTCATAACTTTTTCATCTGTTCTATCAAGAGCAGCTTTAATAATTGCTGAATCATCATTCATAATTAAGTCTTGTTTACGTCGAGCTTCATCTTCTGCCTATTGATATGTAATTAATATATATAAAATTGAATTGTGAATTTTTGTAGAGTTTATAATTTATGACATGATTAAATTATCATTGGAATAATATATATTTTTTAATTTTACCATTTGTTTCCTTAGATCATTTGCCAATTCCATCTTATTCATTCGATCTCTTTTCAATTCTTCTAATTTTAATTCTTTATTGTATTCATCTCTTTTATGTCGTTGTAATGCCTCCCATATCATTGAATTTTTCTCCTCCTCTTGACGTTTTTCTTTTATCGCTGCTAATTCTTGCTGATATTTTTCCATATCTGCACGCATTTTTTCTTTCATTTTAAGTTTCGATTTTAATTTATCTAATTCAATATTTTTCATATCCTCTTGCGCTTTTTTCAAACGTTCCTCTGCTTCATCGTCATTTGATTTCCAAATAACTGCACATTTTTCCGCTGTAATTATATTAATTATTAATAAAAAGTAGATTATAATGATAAAAATATTTTTTGTTTGAATTGTAGATAATTTTTTACACTTGATAATTTTATTAAATTAAATATGTGAATTTTTTATTTATTTTACCGATCATTTCTGTACGTCGTATTTTATCAGCTTGTGATTGTTTCCATTTTTTTTTTGTCATTTTATTCAAATCATTTTTTGCCTTTGAGTATGCAGAAATCCAATTATTTATCATTTCTTCATCGTGTTTTAATTTAGCTTCATTTTCCTTTTTTTCTTCCATTGCGTCCAGGTAATTTTGTTTGGCTTCTTCTTTTTGTTTTTTTACCTGATAAATAAATAAATAAATAAATATTTATTTTACAATTTTATCCATATTTAATAGTCACTGAAAAAATAAAAACAACAAATTTATCACCTGATTAGCTTCGCATTCTTCAATTAATTGTAATTCTTTAATCATATTATTTAAATCTTCTCTGTCTGCATTAAATTCTTCCTTTTTTTCTTTGCGTAATTGTAAATTTGATTTCTCAATTCTATCACACAATTAATAATAATAAAAATTGATATTAAATATAAATTTTCATACATCGAATTATCGAATTAAATTAATTAATTAATTAATTACATACTGATTTTTTAATTCCATTCCATAATTTTTTTTCTTTTTCAAACGTTCATTAAATTTTTCTCGCTCTTGATTTAAATAAAATTCCGTTTTTTCTTTCAAATCTTCAACATATTTTTTATCCTCATTTTCCTCCAATGTTTTTAATTTTTTTTTAAACTCCAATTGTGCATTTAATTCTCTATAACACTGCATAAATAATTATCAAATTAAAATAATATTACTAATAACAATTTCATTTTAAAATATTATAATTAAATTATTTTTATTTTTATTTATCATTAATTAAACTGACCTCTGATGCTAGTAATGCACGATTAATTAATCGACACTGTGGTTTTCTATATAAAATTAATTTTCGTGCTTCTTCAACAATTTTAGCTCGCTCCAATGCATTTCTTTCAGTTATTTCTTTCATTAATTTTATTTTTGCTTCATTATCTTTTTTTCGTCTTGACAAAAGTTCATCACGATGTCGTTTATTAATTGTCCTAATAGAATTTTTCCAATCTTTTGTTGTTTCATAAGACAATTTCTTCAATTCCAATAATTTTTTCGTTTTCATCTCGGCAATGTCCAACAATTTTTCTTTTTCTGTTCTCAAATCCGTTATACGATCAAATTCATTTTTAGAAATTATCAACGTAGACGGACGCTTAGATATCTGTCAATAAATAAATTAATAAATAAATAAATAATTAAATAAATGATCACACTATTTTTATAATATAAATTTTATTTATTTCCAAGTATTAATTGATCAATAAACCTTTTTAAGCTCAGTAGACTGTTTAGAATACATTTTTATTAAATAATATAAATAAATAAAGTTATATTCAATATCTCATATCAATATAAAAAATTAACTAGAAATATTACAGCCATAAATAAAACTTGTTTGAACACGTTTCTATAGAAATGTAAAAGTTATTTATAAATCTATATATTTTTCTACATTTTTTTTATTTATAATATCCAACTAAAACCACTCTGGCACCAAAATAAATTATACAGTGGAATAAAATATTAAATTACCAACAATAGTTTATACAGGAATCTACAATATTTCAAATAAAAAATTTAATTCTAAAAAAATATTTTTTCGTAAAATTCTGAATTATTCTTATCCTCAATTACGAAAATATAAACAATCACAAATCCATTATGTACAAAAAAATAATATAATTTGAAAAATAAATTTAATAAAATATTTTTTTAGTGGAACACAGTGGAACCATAGTGGTGTTACCAAACTACAATCGGTCATATAAATCCCTATAAAATTAAATAATATATAAAAAAATCGAATTAACTTATCGACGATAGGAAAAACAATTTTTTTTTTTTGAATATTATAAATTATAATATTTTTTCTTATTTCAATCACTATTATTATTTTTTTTTTTTTAAATATTCATACTATATTCCTTTCTCCAATGTTGAAGATCGTTCACGAATGCAACTTCTGACCTCGTATTTCGTATACAGAAACATTTAGCATATCGTTAATTGAGTCACATGAATATTGCGTTAATCGCACACACACATTCCATAAATACATGTGTGTATAAATATATATGGCTAAGAAACAAGATATACGAATAATATATTTGAAAAGTGAAAATAAAAAACGATATGTTGCGTGTATAAATTTATATATACATTTAATTTCAAATGTTTTACGAGCCCTGACCTAACCTATTCTAGGCTATGTCTCCGTCCTCCACATACAGACAAAGCCTAGGAGAGGCTATATCAAGTGACTCCAAAAATAAAATTTCTCCTTGATAATATATAGTTGTACACAATGGTCGGAGCGACATTCCCTATACAGTTATTGAAGTCCCTCACGTTGAAATCACCATTTTTTATTCCTCTTCAAGAAAATATAAATCACAATTTATAAATTTTTTCCAACTTATCAACCCATAAATTATCATTTTTTTTTTAAATTAACAATTAAATCATCATACTTCACTTAATGGAATTTTTTTTCTCTCATAAAATTGCAAATATAATAATAATTATTATTTTTTTTATTACTTTACAGATTTATAAATTATTAAGCACTCTGAAAAATTTTATTCACGTAACAATTTTTTT
>JAQQBR010000005.1:2607489-2619539 GCA_030347285.1 Microctonus hyperodae
AAAAAGAAAAAAGCAAAAAAAAAAAACCTTAGGAGGAGTAATAAAGAAATTTTATCCTGGATAGACAAATTATTATTTAATTATTTTTTTTAATCAATGAAACTTCTTCTTTTTTCTTTTATTTTATTTTCTGTACAATTGTGAAGTATTTTTTTTACTCCACACACACGCATACACCATTCACAGACACATTTGTTTATATATATGTATATATACACACATGGATGTAGCGATGAAAATCTTTACGTACAGAAAACTAGTCACAAATTAATTGGAAGTGAAATATTGAAGAAAAAAAAATGATCATAATAATACATACGTCAAATATAAAAAAAAAAAGCAAAGGATCAAAGACTGAGTTTTGACTACACACATATATATATATATATATTTTAAAAAAATGCTTCTTTGAATTTTTCGCGCCTTTTCTTGGCTCTGCAGCAGCGCTACCTTTCAATGAAATGAAATGAATAGTAGCAATGATTTTTTTTTTTCATGTTTAAATTTGAAAATTCTTCCCTGTAATTTTTCTTATAGATTATTTACTGCTAAACACCATGGAATAAAATTAATTTTCTTCATAAACTAAATATTTCAATTATTTCTGAGTTAGTAAAAAAATCTTGTAGAGAATTAAACGATGAAAATAAAAATAGTGTAGGTAAATATGGAGGAATTTGAGGTTATAACTTGTACAATAATTTAAGAGAAAAATAATTCCTCCATTGAGAGTTTATGAAATGCAATGATGAAATTTTTTTTTCATTTTTCTTTTTGCATTGTGAAACTCACCTGAATATCAGTATGGAGTAGAGAAGAGTTTAAGAAATAAAGGAAGAAAAACAATTATAAGATTAATAACGTAGTTGATAATTTTTAAAGTAGAAATTTAAGCCGTATCAATGCAAATTTTTTCAATCTAAGTTATGAAAAATTATATAGGACGTTCATTACAATATGACAAAATAAAAAAAGACATGGGCTTATTGAAATAATTAAACAATAAATTAACAAAGTCATAATGAATTATAGAAAGGGCAAAAATATTTATCTTCACAGCGATGAAGATTTATTTCGACATTTTTTCGTCTTTAAAATTGAAATAAAACAAAAAATAAATTTGAATGAATATGTGAATAAATAAATTAATAAATTAATAAATAATTAAATAAATAAATAAAAGCTTGTGTCCGTCTTTCCGTCGATAACTCAACTGAGATCAAGTTTAAAAATGATTAAAAATTATATTATGAAATAGAAATAAAGTAAAAAAATGAAAAAGAAAAGAAATGAAAATAAAAAAAAAATTATAATAATGTGATTAATTAATTGACAGTTACGTGATTAAATATTAAATTAATATATCATCATGCATAACGAAGAAAGGTCATTGTTTAATAATCTATTTACATTGTATGAATGTTTGTATGTAATTGCGAGTATGTATGTGTGTAAATAGCGAGTCAATTTACGGGTCGAATTTTGACATTAAATTACCAAGTACTGAATTACACAAATTAATAATGAAGAAAAAAGAATTAAGAAACACATATTATAATAATTTGAGAACAAAAATTGATTTGAAAAATAAAAATAATTGCTTAGTTGCAATCAGAAAAATTAAAAAAAAAAATCATTGTAAATATATACAAACTTATATATTCGGATAAAAATAAATATATTGTGACGCATTCCATTGTGAGTGTACTTACAACAGCAAATTGAAACGAAAATAATAATAATAATAATAATAAAATCTACAAAATGTAGAAAACAAAAAAATATATTCGAAGACGAAAATAAAAAAAAAACAAGTAAATAGAATTAAAAAAAAAAATTATAAAACATTTCTAAAAACTGAACAAGCCACAGTTATTATATAACTCTATATATATAAATAATATATATAGATGCGTCTGAAAATACAATTTTTTCTTTCGAATGTGATATAATTGATATGTAATAATAATTATAGTAATAACAACAATAATATTCATAATAATCATGATTAGAAGAGTGATGAGAAAGAGTGAGTGATATATAAGTAGTTGAAAAAAAAATGGTTTTTTTTTTCTTTTGCGAAATATATCCCACTCATCGGAAAATAAAATAAAAATAAAATAAAATATAAATGAATAAAATAAAAAAAGTAAAAATAATAATGTATTATTTAAGGATATAAATATCTTTGAAATTTTGTTCTTCTGTTTTTCGACCGATACGCTTGTAAACAATGTACTCTCGTACGTACATTGTGCTATTGTAAATACAAACAAAAATGACGTTATATATATCATGTTTATTTATTTACCTTCACGCAATTTTTTTAATATTAATAATAATAAGTAATTAATCATGAAATTAAATTTTTTTAAATACTATAATTTTATCAACAATAATATTTCATACTCAAGCATCAATTATTTATGCACAATAAATATTATAAAAAAATGAATTCTTTAAAGAAAACCTTATGATAGTCGAAAATAAAATTTTAAACTCATTTTAAATAAAGCCCGCGTATTTAACCTCACATTTCTATACGCATGCGCGACTATTGACCAATTACGTATGACCGCGGATTCATGGAGTTCTCCACCAATGAAAAAGCGCCAAATATACACCATATATTCTCTTCATCATCAAACACACATTCACATATGGAGTATATATACAACTTATATACCAAACATATATAATACTCCATATATCTATCAACAACATATACACACTTATCTGCGTGGTAGTCAACTCAGTGATCAGTTTCAATCAGTCCATTGTCAAGTTATAAATTATCGTGTGTGTGTCTGTCGTTAACAAATAATAAAAAAACGAAAAAAAAAAAAGTTTTATCATTCAAATTAAAATTCTAGTTTCACCTAACACAAACACCACTACTTCCCTACACTCTTACAATTATTATTTCCATCTATTTCCTCTTATATCACATTTAATTGTTCAATCAACTAAAGAAGCAAACAAAAAATTCTACTGCGATTGTACACAATACCATAACCTAATATTATTTTTTTTTTTAAATTTTTTTCTCTACATCTACACATAGATATATTTATTTCCACAATACAAGTGTCGATGATAAAAAGGCCTCGGTGTGCTGCTGATGTGTCATCGTATGCCATTAATAATTATATATCTTTTATGTATTAATTAAATGTGTATCAGAGTGACTGATAACAAATCATAATCATTGATTGCTTCATTTATACAAATACATACATTTATGCATGCATATACATACATACATATACATATATTGTATTATTTAAGTTTAACGTTTGTGAATTTTATTGAAGGACGATAAACGACAATTTTTACATATTATTTACAAAGCCAATATATATTATACAATAATTATCTTACAATGGAGGGGCTTCATGAAGGTGGTAATGGATTAGTGAGGTTACTTGTACGATCATCTAATCAGCAAATTGATGATCATGTTGTCAAGTGCAAACTTGATTGGACTGTGGGAAAACTCAAAGATTATCTCGAGGAAGTTTATCCAAATAAACCTGTTAGTATTATATTGATAAATGTATTCAATAATTTTTAATCTTTATTGCAGTTAATTATAATTGGTTGTTTAAACTACTTTTTATTTGTTAAGTTCAATTTTACTTGTTGAAATATTGTTTAATGATTATTTATTTCATTTTTTATAGTATACAGATATGGAGAAAGCTGTTTAGTTTAGTTCTTTTTTTCACTGGGAGAAAGTAGATTTGTATGCATTTTTTTTTCTTTTTGTTTTTATTGTTTATTTACGAATGTAAAATGATGTTGGATTATTTATATTTATTGATGTATGCAAAAAAAAAACGGAGAAAGGAATTATAGAAATTATTTTCATTTATTAATATTGTTATTAGTATTATTTTTTTTCTTGTTGAATTTTATTTGGGATTTTGCAGTTGAAAGCTTATCAGTAAAATATATTCTTCTCTTCTTGCTATTATTATTATTATTGGTGACAATTAAATTTCAAATATATAAATAGCTTGGTGTGTAATGATAATGTACAACTGTGTTTGTATTTTTTGGAGATAAGGGAATTGATAAAATTTTAAAATGAAATCATTTGTTATATTTCATTTAATTTAATGAATAAATTTTACAAATGATGATTTTTTATCTTGGTATAATATTTGAATTTTTTATATTTCAGAAACGAGCAGAGCAGAAAGTTATATTCTCTGGACAATTACTCAATGATTCCATGGTGTTAAAAGACGTTTTACAGCAATATTATAATGAAAAAGAAGAAACATTTATTGTACATCTTGTTTGTCCATCATTGAAATCAACATCGACAATGATTAATTCAAGCATAAATAAAACAATTAACAGTGAACAATTATCATCAACGTCTTCATCAACATCATCATCGCATAATGGTGCAAGAGTTAATGTACCTCCGCCACCACCACCAATTGTAACATCATCAACGCAACCGTCGCCCCTGCAACAATATTATGGCCAATTAAATAATCAACAAATGGCATGGATGCAGCAAGCATATGCACATTATTTAACACAATATATGCAGTTGTAAGTTCCGATTGAATTGGTAATTCATAATGCAAAATTCAAGGCGACATTTTATTTTCTCAGCTGATAATTTTTATTTTTATAAAATCCCAGTTTGTACATTTTTAATTTATAAAACCCTCAAAAATTACAACTCTAAATCAAATTTCCATTACAAAAATTTCATAAAATAACCTTGAGGATATTCACACTATTCACTAACGTACAAAAAAATATTAATTATCAAGAATTGAAAAATTAAAATGTCCCCATAATTGTTAATTATTTTTATTCATAATTTTTCTATTCATCAGGATGGCAGCTCAGGGCATTCAGTTGCAAAGTACATTGCCTTATAACCAGTCACCAAATTCAAATGTAGACACTGCTGTTAATAATACATTACGTAATAATCGTAATAATAATGGCGATGATAATGAAGAACAAACGCGTCCAGTTGTCCAAGGAGACTTTGATGCAAATTTACCAAATAATAATAATATAAATAATAATAATAACATCAACAATAACAATAATGTTGCTGGTGATGAAAATGAAGCAGGATTAAATCGTGATTGGCTTGATGTATTTGATGTTCTTGCTCGTGTCGTTGTTCTTTTTAGTATTGTATATTTTTATTCGTCTCCATCAAGATTTATCATCGTTACATTTCTCGGATTTGCCATTTATCTGTAAGTATTAATACATGATTTTTTGTCGCCTTTTCTTTTCCATTTCATTTTATCATTTAGAACATAATTAAATTTTTATGAGACTGAAGAAATTAACTGCCTGATGTTCACATAAAGTGGGAGGTGACGTGGTCATTTATGAAATGACGCATTAGCGGTAATTAAAATAAGTCGGCATAATTTAGTATTCTTAATTTTTTTTTTTTTGTTATCTATATTACGACGGGGTCAACGCGATTAAACTCATGATTTCTTTCATGTCTGTTTGGTATGTATATTTATTTATTTATTTATCTATTGTTTTATTTTTCAGTATTCAAGGTGGATTTTTCAGAGGACAACCGAATTATCTTGCAGATAATAATAATCCACAAGAAAATAATCAAGTAAATGATCAAGCACCAGCACCACAAGCACAATTACCAACAGCAGCAGCGACGACAGCTACAACTAGCACTACAAATTCGGATTCAGCTGATCAACAGCAATCCACATCACAATCACCGAATTCTCCACTAGTAAATTCTGATACACCTGGTGGAACAAATCAAGAGGAAAGAACGACAAATGTTAATGAGGACAATGAAAGACCTGGAGCTTTGGCATTTACTTGGACATTTTTCAGTTCATTTTTCGCATCTCTCATTCCCGAACAGCCTCACGTTATTTAACTCAAAAATTATTAAATCACTACGGCTGTTATAAATTTATTTCTTTAAAGTTCTACTGAGGAGAAAGAAAAAAAAATAGTAAAAGAAGAGGAAATATACATTTTTCTTTCATTACATTTATTCAAATTATCTTTTCTTTTCAATGCATTGAATTATTTATCTAAATATATATCTACATGTATAATAAAAATATTTTAGTTTAAATAACAACATTTTTTTTTTTTGATGTCGAAATTTTAATTTTTTTAATTGAATTTATTTTTCCTCTTCTGAATAATTTATTATTTTTTTTTATTCATTTGATATTTAATATATAACATTATCCAAAGATTATTCTTCATTTTTGTTTTTTCAGGGCAGTTAATAATCTCATAAATAAATATTGTTTAATATTTTTCAATCGTTGATAAGAATTTTGCAGATATTTGAATGAGAATTATAAAAGAAAAATGAAGGAGTGAGAGATTTATCAAGTGTCACTTGCAGTTTTATTAAATAATACAAAGAGTTTTGGAAACTAAACAAATAAGTGAAAAAAAAAAAATTGTTCAAACGTTACTAAGATTATTATTGTACCATAAACAATGATACATGCATAATATATATATAAACTTATATATATATTTTTTATGTTCGTAGAAAAATAATAGATAATACATATGATAAATTTCGTGAATATATACTGTGTAAATATACTTATATATATTCAGTGAGACTAGCGAGCTTGCAATTTTTTTTCTGAAGATTATTCTGTATATAATAAATAAAAATAATTCTCTAATTAATTTATTATATATTAAAGAATAAGAAAACGAAAAAAAAAAATGAAACAGGAAAAATTTATTGTGAAAATATTCGTACTATTATAATTTAATGAAATATTAATGTTTTGCTTGAAAAATAGCAAAAATCCAATTTCCCTATTTAATATTATAAAAAAAAAACTGAAGAATATATTCATGGAATAATATTAAATAAAGTTTCATGAGTTATGTACAAAATATTGAGTACGAAAAATTATTTTATTTGAATTTTCGTGCACTTCAACTTGACCAAGAATTTTTTTTGCAAATGGACGAGCAAGAATAAAAATAACTTTGTCAAAGTAATTTGCCTTGAATATTGAAGCCTTCAAAATTACATAATTGACATTGAAGACGAAAATATTATGAGTGGGGATGTGTATTTATGTATCGTAATAATAATAATAATGAGTTGAATAATATTAAAAATTTTTGAGGTTATGCATCGTTTACAGCAATGGCGCGACCATGGAGTTCAGACATTATTGGCGTTTTGAAAGGTATTCAAATTGTTGTTAATGCATTAATTAAACATCAAGAACAATCTGTGATACGAATCCTTGACAATTCAAGTATTAAAATATCAGCTGAAACCAATTTAAAAGAAGTTACAGAAAAATTACGGGACATAGATCCAAGTAAGGTTCCTGTAAGTTTAATTAATTAATAAAATGATAATTAGAATAATTATTATCATGTCATTGTAAATAATTTGAGTATTGTAACAGTATATTATTTATTAATAGGAAAAATTGTCAGCTGAAATTAAAGAATTGATAGAACGTGCGAGTGTAGTTGAAAGAGGAATTTTTGAATATGCAAAATATCAAAGTGGTGAAATTTTTGGTATTCCAACATCACCAAAGTATCCTGCAGACGATGGCACACAATTGGAGGTTCATCATCCTGCCAAAGATCCAAGAGTACGTCGGAAATCAACTCAAGATAATTCCAATGAGATGAAAATTCTTAATAACGATCATAATTCTGAAATTCCTCCATTATCGAAAGAAAAAATAATAGAAATTCCGGATAAATACACTAGTGTTCAAGAAAAAATAGCAACACTTGGAAAATTGGATAATACGATTCCAAAAATTAAATTAACTGATAAAGATAAAAAATTATTACGAAAATTGGAACGTGAACATGAAGAAAAATCAAAAAATGAAGTGAAAAACATACCAACGAAAATTAATGATAACGAAATTAATTCTAATAATTCAATGACTTCAACCATAAAACCGACGATAAAACCTCGCGTGACACTTTCATCAGTAGCTAAAGAGCGAAAAGTACCAAGCACGAGAATTCAACGAATGTTGAGCTTTGGTACATTAGGAATCGGATTAGGAGTTGGAACAGTCGCGGAATATGGAAGAAGAACACTTGGTATTAAAAATGAAACTATTGGACAAACATTGGACAGTATGTTTTTAACTAAAGCCAATGCCGAGAGAATAGTTTCGACATTGTGTAAAGTCAGAGGTGCAGCATTGAAAATTGGTCAAATATTAAGTATTCAAGATTCAAGTGTGATAAGTCCAGAATTGCAAAAGGCATTTGAGCGAGTGAGACAAAGCGCAGATTTTATGCCAACTTGGCAGGTTGAGAAAGTACTTAATAATGAATTGGGAGCTGAATGGCGTGATAAAATTACGAATTTTGATGAAAAACCTTTTGCTGCAGCGTCAATAGGTCAAGTTCACTTGGCGACACTTAAAAATGATCAACAGGTTGCCATGAAAATTCAATATCCTGGTGTTGCGCAGGGAATTCAAAGTGACATTGATAATTTGGTGGGAATCCTCAAGATTTGGAATATATTCCCCGATGGAATGTTTATTGATAATCTTGTTGAAGTCGCAAAACGTGAATTGGCATGGGAAGTCGATTATATTCGTGAAGCTGAATGTTCGAAGAAATTTAGAGAATTAGTTGCGCCATATCCGGAATATTATGTGCCATTTGTAGTTGATGAGCTCTGTTCAAAGCAAGTTTTTACAACGGAATTAATCGATGGAGTACCTATTGATAAATGTGTTGACATGGATCAAGAAACAAGAGAACATATTTGCAAATTAATTATGCATTTGTGTTTGAAAGAGCTATTCGTTTTTCGTTATATGCAAACCGATCCAAATTGGGCGAATTTTTTTTATAATCCTGAAACGAGACAGTTAATTTTGTTGGATTTTGGTGCTTGTCGATCGTATGAGAAGAAATTTATGGATCAATATATTGAGGTCATTAATGGTGCTAGCAATGGAGATCGTGATAAAGTTTTGAGATTGTCACGTGAAATGAAATTTTTGACTGGATATGAATCAAAGGTATTTTTTAAATTTAATTTTATATTATTTTCAGTGGAATATAATGTTATAATTGTAGATTTAATTTTATTCATGAATTGTAGTTGATGGAAGATGCTCATGTGGATGCAGTTATGATTCTGGGCGAGATTTTTGATACAAAACACGATAAATACGATTTTGCTGGTCAAAACGTTACAATGAGGTAAATAATAAGAAATTAATAAATATAATTTACTTGAAAAAAATTAAGGAATTAAATTTATTCCTTTTTTTTATTTAATTATTTTCAGTCTTCAAGCTCTTGTCCCGACAATTCTGAATCATCGCTTGTGTCCACCACCTGAAGAAATTTACAGTCTCCATCGGAAATTATCCGGAGTATTTTTACTATGTGCAAAACTCAAAGTTAAAATTAATTGTCGTGATATGTTCCGGGAAATATATAACAATTATCGTTTTGGATAATTAATTTCGAGTCGTTTATTCAATGACAAATGTAGAAATTATATTGCTTTCAAAGTTTCAGGTTGCATATGATTTTTAATAGATAATTTTGATAACTTTGGATATTTTCTAAAATTATATAGATCATATGGAATTGGCACTCGACCTTTTTCGTCCAAAGTTAATCCTGCTGATATAGACCCTATAGTTGGTGGTGGTGGCTCTTCACGCACATATTGAAGACGCATTTTCCATCTTAAATTTCTAACAGTGATGTATGAAATAAAAAATAGATAAAATTTTAAATGTTACATAGAATCAGTTTGTTAAATTAAAATTAAATTTGACACAAAAAAAAATTGTTTCACATACTCCTCTTTATATAATTCTCGTTTTTCCATCAATTCTTCCATGTAATCTTTCTTATTATACAAAAATTTCATCCATTTTTTATTCATATCTTCATTACTAAATGAAAGGGATCGTTGTTTATCATATTTCAATTTTTCAAGGAAAGGTAATGGCAAAATATTCCTTTGATATTTTATCGGGAATTTCCCATTTGAATAACTCATTATAAATCACTATCAAACTCATAAATTCTACATAAATATCAAACAATTATCCAAACACAATTTTAATTTCTCAATCAACGAATTTGAATCTAAGAAATGAATAAATATTAAATTCTCTATTCAAAAACAAATTTACAACATACGTATAAAAATTATCAGCGTTATAAGAGAAATTATAAAAACAAAATAAGAAAGATTAAATATCAAATTTCCCGCCTTTGAGGTTATGTTCGTTCGCTTAATGCGCACACGTAAAATTTTAATTCAACCTATCAAAAATCGTCACAAAAATGTCGATGTTCATGAAATCTCGCCAATAAACTCACACATACATTATATTTCACCCACATATCTATCAAAAAATTACAATTGAGGAGATATATATTATGTAGTACACACACTTTATGCACCACTACAATTGCATACACATATGCGTACATATTCAGCCGTAACTTATACGACCATTCAAAAATCATTGCTTGAGATTTGTAATTACATATGACACCGCAGTGTATTTGTAGTTGCAACTGCTGAATCTGCAAAAACGTGTGCACGATCAACAAGAAAAATCACTGAATAAATTGCAAACAATTCTACAAAATAAAATACAACAATGGAACTTGAATAATTATAAAAATGACGTAGCAAGTAATTTTGATATAATTGAATATTAATAATAGAAATAATATTCATGCAAAAATAAATTTATATATCAATGACAGATTGTTACGATTGGATTATTTAATTTAATTCATTAAAAACGTGGACCGAGCACTGTTATTTATTTATCATTGATTATAATATCAACTTCAATATTGTATTTCTCAGAGAGACAGAAATATTTATTTTATGCTTGCAAATGAAAATATAAATTTTTGTAAAATATATCTAACGACAGAATGGTAAGTTTATATGCCACGTATTTTCTTTCGTTGCATTTATTTATTATTTTATATGTATAAATGTATGTTGTATTAAATATGTAAGTAATAATTCTATCTATGTGAAAGTAATTTTTTTACAAATAAATATTGTTTAATAATTTTTTAGATGAGGTGACATTCTGTTCTGCAATGCGGAATAGGTCAATTGGTTTGGTGTTTTTATCTGTATTCGTATGGGGTGTTATCACGTATTTTTTATTTCTTGATAGCCCTGGTGGAAGACCAAATAAGGTAAAACAAATTAAAGTATTGTTAAATAAAGTTATTTTTAGTATTATAATTGTTTTCTATTTTCTTTTTAATTTTTCAATAATGACTTTTATAGGATGTAGTGTCGAATCAGATAAATGAACTGAAGACACAAGTTGAGCAGAGAATTTTGGACAATCAGATGCTATTAAAGCGACTGATTGAACAGCAGCAAAGAAGTAAATTAATATAATTAATTTATTAGTATTATATTTATTAATTTATGTATGCATAATGTTGGAAATATTATTCAAGGATATGAAGAGGAGTTGCGAGCAGCTGCACGTACGACATTGAAGCCAGAATTAGATAATGTGGATTCAAATAAAATTAACGATGTTAATATTTTGCCAACTACAACACCCAAAACAGAAGTAATTTAATTATATTATAATTTTTTTTTATAATTATATATTTATTATGTGAGTAATTTATTTTAATTGTTTTTTTTTATTTTTCATTTTGTTTTTTTTTTTGCTAAATAGAAAGAGCTGCAACGTGAAAAACTCACAGCTCTGGCATCGAAAAAAACATTGGCAGATGGCTCGCCAATAATTGTAATTCTTGTATTTTCTTGCAATCGAATAACTGTCCAGAAGTGTCTTGATCAATTGATTAAATTGCGTCCTAGTGCTGAACAATTTCCTATTATTGTGTCGCAGGATTGTGATCATCAAGCGACCGCAGATATTATTAAATCATACGGCGAAGAAGTTATTCATATTCAGGTGAAAAAAAATTTGTGATATGAAAAAATTCAAACAAAGAAGAAAAAAAATTAATCAATAATCAATTGTAATATATATATA